>JANHFO010001577.1:72120-82789 GCA_032468095.1 Pareas carinatus
TAAAAAGAAATTCAACAATTCTTTCACTCAGATGTTTTTATTGAATTTAATCTCTTCAAATATACAAACTGAATGTGCATAAGTGACAGGAACAGGTTTCATTACCTTATTTTCCAAAAGGATGTGAATCAGTGTATTACATCACAACATAAATGTAGAGTAACGCGTTGTCGTAAAAGTCAAAATTCATTCAAATTTTCTCTTTCAATTCTTTAAAAATGAATTAAAAATATTTACATGAAACTCCACGGACTATCTGTACATCTAAGCAAAGTAATCAGGTGCCATTTATTACAGAACACAGTGTCTACAAGTTCTTGCTGGTGGCCAGACAAAAATGTCTTTTGAAATATATTTGAGAGCAAATGACTGCTATTCCTAAATGTTTTCTGAAAACGTTATAGAACATTTCTCTTTCTCCAGGAATGGCATCACTGCAGGCTCATTTACACCACATGTTCTGAAGTTTTTGAGGTTTCTATGTTGTGAAATTATTCTTTATCTACCTATTCCTTATTTGACTGCAAAAAATATAATATTGCAGAAATACTAAGATCATTATGATTTTTATTTATTTTCTGCCTTCTCTGCCTCTATTTCAAGTTAATATTTTTTATTCAAGAATTTATATCAAACAACTAAATTAATACAATTATATAAATGCATTCCTCAAGCACACACACCTATACAATATTTTCAATGTTTTTAGATAACTATCTTCTCAAGATAAAAAGTAAACTATTCCACATTCCTTTCCAAATTGCAAACATATAGTTACTATTTTTCATATGATCACCTAAATAAAATATAATAATGTATGCACTGCAAATTCAGTGCATAACTTCAAAGTCATTATGGAAACACTTGCACTATTCTTCATGTTCAAAATATTAACTAACCATTTAAAGTGCTTTCGAAGTGCTGCCTGGATATCTCCATTTTTTTCATATATATTTCTGAAGTACGTTTTTTTTCCCTGTAAGGCTTTCCTTGGTCGAAAGGAATTCTAAAAAGTCACTAATTATTTTTGCACATGATGACTCTGTTCAATGGTTTTTTAAAAAGCTGTAACACAGCCATAAAATTTAATTTTCCATCCCAAAGAGATCAAATTGGTTTTCTAAGCAGCAAACATTGTGGATGGTTGTGAAAGGGTAGCTAAAATTAGTATTTTGATGAAGTTTATGCATTCTAAGTTCACTATCCTTGTTATATTGTCATTCTTAATTACCACTGTTAAGACAGAACTACCTGTAATGCCCTGATTTCATAGATAGCCAATTTTTAACTAAATACTCTCACATTGAATAAAAAGAAATTCAACAATTCTTTCACTCAGATGTTTTTATTGAATTTAATCTCTTCAAATATGTCTTTGATGTATTTAAGTAATTCATTATGGAAAAATTATGGAATATGTAATCTAATGAGGTTATTTATCCTGATGAATCTCTAACAGTGAAAGCAACCTATGGCATCCCAGTTACTATAGAAACTGCATTCCAGTAGTCCCATAGCTTAATAGTATAAATAAATAAATAGTGATGGATGCTGGGAGTCAAAATTAAATAACAGCTAGAATTCCACAGGTTACTGAATCCATGTTTTATATAATGGATGTTTGTTCACTGCACACACATATACACACATACAAACAGAGAAACCTAAGAACCAGATCCAAGTTTATTTTTCCATTACCCTTCTAAGAATTGGTGTGAGATATTGTTCTAAATTAAATGAGACTTTCAAATATTTCAGTCTCTTTATTTTTACATTAGCCTTTTTTGTGTGACATAGCAAAAATAAGATTCCATTGTATAACTGGTCACAATACAATATGAATAAACAAACTATATACAATTAGAATACTGCATGTTTACAAATTCACACATATATTAAGGCTGGGATGGAAATAAGCATGTATTCTTGTTTATTCCAGCAAACTGAAGAAAAGTATTGTGTTATGGTTTCTTTTGTTCTTTTGACTGAAGCACTATTCAGATATGGCAAAGTGTTACTTTGCTTTTTTTCTTTTATCTTCTTCAGATGCTTTAGAAAGGCTTTTGGCTACCTTCCTTACTTCTTTATCTTTGTCATTAGCTAATACTTTTGTATCCTTATCTTTATGATTTTTGTCTAAATCTGATTTTTCTTTTCCAGTTTTTCTATCTTGCTTAATTTTATGAGATTCCTTTTTTGATTTATCATCAATTTTCTCATCATTTATATCAAAGTTCTCTATTTTTTTCTTTGTTTTCTTCTTTTCCTCTTCTTTGGCTTCTTTCTTTAATTGCTGCTTTTCTTTTGTTTTCTTGGCTGATTCTTTGATTACTTTTTCATTATTTAAAAAAAAGGAAAATATTTTAAAAAATTAAGAGACTATGTATTAGCATGCCAAATGCATATCCATTCCAAGTTCAAACCATGAACTCATGTTCCACTCCAAAATAAGCTAATAACACAATATTAGTAGAAGCAGGAAAATGTACGCAATTTATATCCTTTTCTGCCTTTTGTTTACTTTTATGGGAAAGCGTCTTAAGGTTCCTTCATTGTCCTTTGTTGATATCGCTCCTACTTTTAGTAGGAAGTAGTGTTTAAAATTAAATTTTGTCACAACTGTCTTAACTAGTAGGTTTATCTTTATAAATACTTACACAATGTATTACAGTTGAGTCTACATTTAATGGCCACAATTGGGATCTGCACTAAGTGACATTGTTGTTAAGTGAGACATTATGTGATGTCTTGCAATTTACTGAAAGCTATTCCATTGACTCTGCTTGTTTGAAGCCAATTATGAAATGCGGAAATGGCAATCACATGACTGAACTGCAAAACTAAAACAATTACAGTAAGACTACTGAATGGAACTGGGTAGTATAAGCATATTACCTCAGTCTTCTATTAGTTTCACACAGAGCCCCAGTTCATTTCTGCTATTCCTATTCTGTTACCAGTTTGTTATATGTTCTTTTATGTACACTGAAATCAGAGGTATGCTGCAGGTATGCCTTTTCAGCAGGAGCCTATGGCAGTGGTCTCCAACCTTTCCAGCTCCGCGGACTGGTAACAGCAGTGGCGGAGATTATGGCAATGGTTCCGAACACATACTGCTTACACAAATGGAGCTTTGTGTGCTCACATCTGCTTGCACAGCCCAGTTCCCAATGGGCTGTGGATTGGTACCGTCTAGGAACCAGAGCTTGGGGACCTGTCGTCTATGGAACATCCCTCTCAGTGGGGTATACTTGACATGAATTTTACTATGCTTTTTAATGTCAAGTGAAGATATTTTGGTCATGTGTCACTACTAAGACATTGGTTATTTAAGCTGTTACTCTAATGTTATTTATTTTAATTACTGTATTTTAAAATGTAAAATTTTTACATTTTTATTGTATTGTAAGCTACTCAAAACTTTGTTTTGATGTTTCAAATTTTAATATTACTAATATTTTGATTAATATTTGATTATTTATAGATTATATTGCTGTGGGGTTAGTTTAATTTTGCTTGTGCCATCCAGATTCACAGCTACGAGAAGGATGGCTATATTAGTTGTTTAAATAAGGAAGGAAACCATGGCAATGACTATGCTAGCTGTGATGTGTAGGTTCTCTACATCCACAGAGAACCGGCTGGGAAAGGCTGATGTCAAGTCTTTTTTTAGAAATTAAGTTCAGCTACTTAATGACATGATAGACTCAGAATGTGATTAGTCCAACGTCAAAGATATCTTCTATATAAAACCTCAATTAGCATTATTTAACTGAACTTAATCCTGACATAGTAAAACGTTCTTGGAAATCAGTGTGTTATGATGATAAAATAGGAAAAGAATGCAATGTTTTTAAAAGGTTTAGATAAATTATTGATGATACTGAGATGCATATCTATGCTACTTAGGTTAAACTCCTGAATATATTATTCTCCAATAAATTTATATTGACAAGATTTTTTTCTGACTGCAATCGGAAAAATTTAAAATATAAAAAATGTGTTTTACAATTAATTTGTTAGTGCTGCAAGGCATATCAAATCTAAATTCACTCAAATACTGGCTTCCAGGCCTAGAATATCTCACATATTTATTATATTTATTAGCAACCATATAAATGAGGTAAGGGTGAACAATTGGCAGATGCACAGATGATTATTTTCTGAAAATAGTCATTTTGCATCATTTTGAAGTGATGTGGCATTCCAAAATTAGAAATGAATTCAGTTGAATGAAAAATAGCCTGGAATCTTGAATGTTAAGAAAAGACAGACAAATGGAATCAAAGATCTTTCTAAATAGTTATTCTCACTAGGCATGAATATCCTTTATACACACAAATCTTATATCTGCTAAAATATTATCAACCCTTAATTTTTTTTCTAATACACTGCCTGAACCCAAAAAGCTCTTGAAACTCTAAGAATGATTGAAAATAAATATATTAATTTCGAATGACAGTATAAATAAAATGAGTGTGACATCATATAGTTTTCAATTTAAAAAATTCTCATGCTAATATACTTACTTGTTCCAAGTAATCATCATTACATCCTAAATATACATATCAACAGTATTATCCTTTACTAGGAAAGACTGATCACGTACCCATAAATCTCTTACATATTTTCAGAATATAATATTACTGAAAGGGATTTTCACTTCCCCATAAAGAAAACGGGGAACCTATCAATTCATGTTATTATATTGCTTGCCCAAATGTTTGGAAGAGTAAAATTATCAGCTAAGTTTACACATCTAATAGAGAAAAAGTAGTTAAATATTTGGCAAGCATCAGGATAAATAAATTCAAAGTCTTGTTTATATTAGAAATATAATCTATAAGAATTGTATATATATATTTGAGACTATAATTATATATAATTTCAACTGATAGATCTCAATAAAGGCATCTTATTTTTCTCCAGCTAGTTGACATGCACTTAGAAATCTGCTTCTCCACATTTATAACACAGAACTGCTCTCAGAAGAGATTCTATTATGGCATAATGGTCAAATGTTATGTATTAGTAATGGGAAGATTTAGCAGTATATGTTGGAAGCACAATACAAACTATCTTGCGCTATTGAAGCAAAAGCAGAGTATAAATATAATAAACTTCTTGAGTCTTTTGAAAATTTAGTAAAATAGGCCACATGTGAAATGTCTATGATAGTACTCAAAATTAATATGCATAATCATTAACATGGCAAAATTCATGCACTGCAAGAATCAATGATCAATATGCAATAAACATTGCTAAGGCTTGATAGTGAAATACCTTTGACTTTGCTCTTGATAATCTCTCCAGGTTTTACTCCTGAATTTTTAAAAATGGAAATAGGTTGCAAGCATTGTTTTAGGACGTGTCATACACTAATTAAAAATAACATTTCACCATGAAGCTATTAATATTCAACATCTGTATTTTTCAGTATTCGGTAAAACTCTAAAAATATAATACACACAATTTCTCTAATATCTTCTTTTGATAAAAAGAATTTTTATAGTTAATAAAGTAGGATTTATTTATTTATTTGTTATATTTGTATGCCACCCCTCTCCTAGGACTCAGGTCGGCTCACAACAAATCAACATAAGAAAATATTTAAAAGACATATAAAAAGTTTTAAAATACACTCACACACCATTCATGGCCAGATCTCACCAGATCGCCAGATGAGATTAATGGCCCCAAGCATTCCGGAAAAGCTAGGTCTTCAAGGCTTTTCGGAAGGCCATTAGGATGGGGATGGTTCGGATCTCTGGAGGTAATTGGTTTCAGAGAGCTGGAGCAGCCACAGAGAAGGCTCTCCCCCGCAGGCCCACCAGCAGGCATTGTTTAGCTGACGGGACTTGGAGGAGACCAACTCTGTGGGATCTTACTGGTATAAGGATAAGGATAAGGAAATTTTTATTCCAGCAGACATTAGTATATTCATGCTACTAGACTAGGACTTCCAATTTCTCTTTCTCTGGTGTTTATAATCTCTAGTTTTATCTGTTTTGAGATTTAATTTGTTGCAGAATTGCATTGGATTGAAAGAATTGGTTAGGGTCAACTATGCTTATTAACAAAATAATAATAACTGCAGTCTGTGATCTGAAATTATGACAGCTACATTAGAAAGCTATGCTGGACATAAATACATGAATATATGAACTGAAAATAGTTCACAGAAATCTGACTTGTGAGCAAGTACTTCATGATTCATATAGAAGTTATTGAGATAAATACAGCATTGAAATTGTTCTTTTTCTTTAAAAGAGTTAAACAAGCTGCACATGCAATAGCTACATCACATGTATCACATGATTCTAAACTGTTTTAGTTTGTGTTTGTTTACTTTTAAGATCTATGCAATACTAAAACAATAAAAAACATAAAACCTATATAAAAATTACTGGTGTCCCCAAACACACCCACCTTACAACCAATAAACAAGTATTCTGGGCTTCAGTCACACCCTATCCCAATAGATATGAGAAAAGTCAGGTCTTCAAAGCTTTTTGGAAGGCTAGATATGGACCTGCCAGATCTCAGAGCTAAGGACATTTTAAAAAGGGAGAGGGACACAAGTTATAGACCAGAGGTCTTCAACCTTGTTCCCTTTAAGGCTTGTGGACTTCAACTCTCAGAATTGAAGTCCGCAGCATAGCTGGTTGAAGAATTCTGGGAGTTGAAGTCCACAAACCTTAAAGAAACGAAGGTTGGAGACCTCTGTTATAGACAATCTAATATCCCCCATTCATGCTGAAATATACCTGTAATCAGCCCTGTTGATTATAGTTGAAGAGTTGAAATTGAACATCTTCCTCCTGTCCCACCTATTATCAAATATTTTCATTATATTTTAGACTAAGCTTAGAAGATCTTTAAAATCTTGGGTGTGAACATTGCCAACAAACTGTTATATTTAAAATGTGAAAGAAAAAAATATTACAAGCAGATGTAATTAAAAGTTTTGTCATGATCCTACAAAGTTTACTTTTTGCATTATATAGCCTGGAGTATACCCATCTAAAGCCAAACAAAGCACTCAGCATGGAAAATACTATTATAGATAGTAGATTTGTAGGTTACATCTACACTGTATATTATGAAGCCCTGTAAAGCTCAGCTAAGTTCATTAAATTCTCTATTCCATTTTACCTCAAACCTAATTGGGCTCTTAATATTCAGTGCCTGGCGTCCAAGTGCCATTACTTCAAGTGCAATCCAGAAACAATTATAAATCAATTTCCATGAAATAAAATCATATTCCTGAGCAAAATAAATCTTACAATACTGAGTTAATCTTAAATATTAGGCAATTGAGGCAAAATATTTTTGACATTCTTCCACGTTAGTAAAATTGATATAAACTGATACTATATTTAATCTTTCCAACAAAAAATAAAGCAAAAGTTACAGACAGAAAGAAAATATCTTATATTATTTCTAATGAAAAAAGTAATTCTAAAGAAAATTCTAAAATAATTTAAAAGGTGAATAGGGTATGTTAGTTTAATAAATAATCTAGGATCAATATTGGGTCCAAGGCTGCCTGACTTATCTGTTAATAGGTTGTGAATAAAGACTACTTACAAATAGGAATTCAGTTCTATTTGCATATTCAGACTTACCTAGAACAGTCATGTGAGTGGGAAGAATCTCTAATAATCTGTAACCTTCAATCAACCTCCATCATTTCTCACATCTTCAACTTTTGTTCTATTTTTGTTAAGTTTCATATGCAATTTAAAACCTTTTTTTATACCGAATTCTATTTCATGAACTTTCATAAATAATCCAGGGAGCCTATTTCAAGCTCTATAAATGTGAAGGGAAGACCGCAACATGAGAACATGAATCCAGCAAGTTTATTCTCACCTTCCCTAATGAGACTGGGAATCTCTGAGTGCAGGTAAGATAAACTAAAAATCAATTTAATATGCAGTATTAATGATATAAAATGCTGTGTATATGAAAAGAGTTAACGAAGTAAATTCTAGACTACAAATATTTTGTTACAACTCATTCGCTTTTCATTATAGCGACTTCCAAGATCTACAATTAAGGTAGTCTACTGTAACTAATGATACAAAGTATACCATACGTTCAGAATGTTTATTCATATAAATTCAAAAAATTACTTTATAATGTGATGGGAAACTTATTGTTTTATATCAGATACAGTTGAAGGTGGTCACAGAAATCCAGGGTTCAGCTGATAAATTTTGATTTGAACAAATAAAATGAAAGATTTTATGAAATTTACATATTAGCATGACAGCAAAACAAGAAGCTAAAAGCAGCTGTTTACAATTACATGCTCAGTATTATCAAGTAAGGCAAGCAATAAAATTGCAGCTCTCTCTTGTAAGCTGTAAATATTATTTAAAACCTTATAGCAATATCAGTACAAATAATTAAAGCTGCTACTGTTCACAAATTAATCCTTGATCTGCAAAGTTCAGCATTTATTCAGTGATGTGCATGTAGTGTAGGAGATTGGATTCTCTCCTTCTCAAAGTTCACATTTTGCAGAAAGGAAATCCAGGGCACAGAAACAGGCATTGAGAAATAGCTGAATTTGAAGAGTTTGAAAAATCAATTACCTCATTATGAGACCAGGGTTAAGACAAGGAATAAAATCAAACCCAAGTCAGCCACTACCTTAAAGTCAGTTTGTACTGACTGTCTTTAATAAATACGTTCAGCATTACAAAAAACACATATATACATGGGTGGGAGTAGGTGTATATTTATTTATTTACAGATTCTTATTCTCATAAAATATCCACTTTATTTTTACAAACAAACTGCCTTTGAAAGAATAGTAATATATGAAGAAGTGACTGAAACCTGTTTTAAAAATCTCTAGAAGTTGCATGTTGCATTTTAAATAATGAATAGTTTATTAGCCAGATAACAAATGTTAACAACTATTCTCAGTATGTGTTCTGTAAAATCAAGGAAACTAAAAAATTGAGAAATAATTACTGATACTAAATTCAGTAATAGTTCTCCAATGTAATGTTATGGTAAGCAGAATCTTAAAATCTAAAGTATCAATATATACACAATTTGTCAAACATGCCTAAATATTTACGGCCAATTAACATTTGTTATAAAAAAGAACAATTTACAGATTAGTAATGTAGGCTATCACTATGGAGCTTGTGCATTTTAGTGCAAAGGCAGACATAAACCAATCACACTTGTTAGGATACTGTTGGGTTAATACTGACAAATGTTATTTCACTTTGTCTTCTGACTGTATATTTCTAAAAGAGTTTAGACACCAAGTCTTCATACAACTGATCTTGTCCATAAGAGGGATTTACCCTGTTTTACTCCAGCACCTTTTTGCACTTAGTTAATTTTATGGACATTTTCATTCATCTATGAATTGTTCCATGAACCGGTCACTGATTCTGCAAATCCACAATAACACATGTCTTTTTTCCTTGAACCCCTTCATTCTGTGACGTACCATCAACATCATCTGTTGCATCGTTTTCTTCTTCTTCTATTATTTCAAAAGGAGTCATTACATCATAGAGAAATGAGAGGAAGCCATAAAACCAATCAGAACTTTCCTCTGCTAAAATATTAAGGACTTCCTCAAGTGAATCAATATTTTCATTATTGCCATCTTTGGTTAGGCCTATACAAGAATAAAGGGAAAAGAAGAAAGAGAAAAGGCAGTATTAGGTAGAAAGATAAATTTTAATCTAGAAAGCTTTAAGAGATCCTATATCGTGCTCATTAGATTAACAAGAATAGAATATTAAGAAAAGATTTGAAGAAATTAGTAAGTGAGGTGACTATCCTCTGCATCTAGTTTCAAAGTACTATTGATCTCTTATTATTATTGCTACAAAACATCTACTCCACTGAAAATAAACTGCCCACAGGTTGCAAGCATATGCTTTCATGACGTTTAAAAAAACAACCAAAGATAGCACTAAAGGAAAGTAAAGTTAAAAACAAAGTACTCTAAATGTCAGTACACAGAAAGATCTACTTGAACAAGGACTGAATGAATTCACAGTCCAGTAGATTTCTCCAATGTAGTGCTCCCCAAAACTGATGAAACTTCAACTATGCCAGTTATAAGAAAATATCTAGCCTAGTTCTTCTTAGTATTGCAGTAATAGAATACTAAAAAGTCTCTAGATTAGGCCAGGTAAGTTTGCAAAATTCTTCATCATTTATCCCCAGCAACTAGCATTCAAAAATATGTCTAAAACTGCATTTAATATTCATGGCTAATTATTTGAAGATCACTCAAAAATTTTAATACTCTTCTGAAACCATCATATAGATTAAAGACAACTTTTTAGCAATGAATAAAAGGCCATTAAATCCTACAAAAATGTACTGCTTATTTCCCTGAATTACAAGAAATGTTTACCATTACCATAATTTAATATTTTATTTGACCAAGTATGATTAGACACAGTAGGAATTTATCTCTCGTGAAGAAACTCTTAGTGTACACGCAAAGCAACAGAATAATAATCACAATATGATTATTATTGATTTATAGGAAAACAAACTTTTATAACCACATTTATGATATATGCATTTCATATTTTTATAAATACACAACACTTGCACTGCCTACTGACTACCCAGAGGAGTTTAGAGGTTAATTCCAGGAGAAGATCACGCGGAT
>JANHFO010001577.1:82889-101159 GCA_032468095.1 Pareas carinatus
ACACTTTTAAAATTAATTAAAAGAAAATTTTAAGGTATAAATTTTTTTAAACACTAGCAAACATGTCTGCATGATATCTGTGGAGATTCTCAATCATCCGGGCTATGATTGTCCCAATGGACATGTTTGCCTGATATTAAACATAAAGTGCTCACAAAGTAGAAATATTTTTTTCCTGGTTATTTTCCATTCTTAGCTGACTTTATGTTTTGAGTGAATAATTGTATAATATTATGGAATTAGCTTTTCAAAATTTAAGGGATTACAATGCTTTATTGTATTCATAAATGAAGTGACTCAGGTTTAAAGTGTTTTGAACTTCACAATATAAGGGAATAATTTCATCTAAAATATAGTTATAAAATATATCTAATTCTTGGGCAAAATTGATAAAAAGAAAATACAATAATAAAATACATATGAGGTAAATACAAAGAATCAACATTCAGAAAAAGACATCATCTTTACGGGATACCCCAATCTGTTTGATATAACGTGGTCTTAGCTCAACTGGCTTAACTCTAACTTTTGCTCACAATCTATATGTTAGAACCCAGAAGGAAATAGAATCATCTACAATTTATATCCCAGTGGGCTCTGAAGTTCTTTCAGACAGGCGTATTATATATCCTAGTCTAAGAATAGCATATAGTTGATAGTCAAACAAAACATGAACATAATATCTAATGAATAATCCTGCACATCATTTTCAAGAGCTGGAGAAGTGATATTGCATAATGGTGTGGCTGATTTTGCAACAAATATGCCCAGTGAGCTATATGAACATAATCTAGTGATGTCTGAAAGTGCTTGCTGTTTACCACTGCTGAGCACAGTTAGGATGTTTCTGCTTCAGTCCCCTATTTTACTCAAGTTACTTAATTGAGGAACTATTTACTGACATCCATGCTAAGTTATCACTAACAACTATGCCCCACCACCACCAAAGTTAGGAAGCTACCATATGTGGGGATTGAGATTGTTGCAAAAAAAACATATTGATTTTTGATCTTATGCCTCAGCAAAACATTCTGAATCCAAAAGGTTATTCCAACTTTATTCACCTTTCCAGAAATATTTTAAGTTCTGGACATTTCTAGAATGATTATAACATAAAAACAGCATTGATAATAACAGAACAGTTGTTTGGAATAGGATGCTTTGAGCATGATTCAATTCTGAAACATTTTACACTAGTTAAATTGTTCATATAATTAACTACCTTACTAAATTGCTTTTTATCATTTCTTTCTTAACTGTTAGTAGAAAACAAAAGGACTTAAACCATGACAGCAAATAGTTTTTATGTCCCCCTTTCCCATAGATTGCAGAAGTAAACCAGATTATGAGTACTGAACATGCCACTTTATATGACAAAAATAGACTGATAATGATCATGTATAGTCAAGTTTGTGCTGACTCTTAACCACATAGATATTCTTGTGAAGAACAAAAATACACCAAAGTATACATTCAGTGTAAATACTTTGCATTTTCTTCTATAATTATTAATACTGTAGTACTTCATAATGGAGTTTCAGAGTAAAAGGCTACTAGATATACATTTTCAGAAAGACAGGGCAAATGTTTGGATCAAATATGGTTATGTTTTGAGAGAACTTCTGTAATCAATGGAACAGGTAAATCAATCTAAATCCAGTTAATTTTAACAGGTCTACCTTAAGCATGATCTAATTCTTGGTCAATACTAGTGTCAATAGACAACAAAGAAGTTTTACAACATGACTGTCTGCTATGGCCCCTAGTCTGAGACTGAAAGGCAAACAGAGAAGTTTGCTCCCTTCTGTAATCAGGAAAAAAACCCAGGTGTCTTGCTTAAAAAACAACGTAGTGTCAATTTCAAAGTTTGAGGGGCCCTTAATCTTGAATATACTTAATTGTGACCAGGAGCAATGAAAGCTATATATTCAGTAACCCTTACATGCCAGGAATATTTTTTTTCTTTTTATGACCCTATAATTTCTTGATTTGTGATAGAGTTAGGGCGACTGATTGAAGCTGAGCATTTACTAGCTGGATGCCCTTCCTGATACCTAGGCAGAGATATTTTCTCTTTGTTCCCTAAAGAGAGAAGCTACCTGGAATTGAACTCATAACCTTCTGAATGGGAGGCGAGCATCTTCACCACTAGGCCACCATGACACCAGGAACAATAAGTAACAAAAAATGTTGTGGCTGAAGAATTGACAGGATCTTTGTTTCTTTTACCTTATCCAAAGTTTTGAGAACTTAAGGCTACTTAATGATTTAAAGAATAGGGAGAGAGAAATTGGCCTAGAGACAAGAACTATCATCTTTTTCACAGTTCAATTATTTTATTTAAAAAGAAACAAAAACAAAATTAATGCCATATAAAGTAGGCAACCCCCACAAAAATATTGAACATATTTTAGTACTATAGATGAAAACATGAGTTCAACATCAAAGACAAATTATTCTTCTACAGCAATACATTGTCCGTATCACAGAACTTTACCAATACTGTTAAGTTTCTGGATGACTTTACAATGCATTACACTTTCTCTTTGAATGTCATATTTTTGAATGGCATTTTAAAAATATCTACTTGCCTAGCAAAACCTTGGCATCTTCCATATCAAAATCACCATCACCATCAGCATCATAGATCCCAAGTTTTCCTAAAGGAGAAGAAATGAATCTATATCAAAATCTTTGAATGGTGAAAAATTAGTAAGAAGAAAAAAGAATTAGCAGTTGAATATTTTTGACTAGAATATTAAATGTAAATACCATGTTTGTTCTTAAAGTATATTGGTATGTGAATTCAAAATCCCTTCATAATACTAAAATGTTATCATAGTATCTGCTAACATTAAAGAAACAATTTTGAAATTGAAATGTTTATGCAAAATAAATTATATAATAACTATGATCCTATTCTTTTCACATCAGTAGAAACTTTTCACTTCAACAGGAATACGACTCTTCTTAACAAATAACTAATAATATATTGTGTATTGTGTATATATCATTGTATACTAATATATCTACATATATAATCCCTAAATATGTGATAGACATAAAATCAAATGGAAATAATTTCAGAAAGTTTGCATTCAGGAATAAAGTAGATATAAGCAATATATAGATACATTGTGGAATATTGCATCTGGAATATCTGCAGATATCCAATATCTGACTTAATGATAAACAGGTCAAGTTGGCAAAAACCAGGGACTACTGTCTACTGAAAAGGAAAAGATTTTTCAGGTTTAAATGATTTGCTAAAAAGTTGCCCAAGAGGATAATTAAAGAACAATTATGATTTGACAGAGTTATTTTCTGGCCTTCAAAGGCCACAGCATCACAAAAATGGAACAGTACAGAAAGCAAAGCAGGAAACTCTTCTAAAATACAAGCTTTCGGTGTTGTGTTCTAACTGTTTTAACTCATTTTATGATTATTTGCTGACCAGACTCATTGATCTGAAATGGGTAGCTATACAAACGGAATAAATAAAGGACCAAAAAAATAAATAAAATCATTCTTTGGAAAAATGTATTAAGTAAATCACAATTGATTGAGTTTACAGAGCACAGACAACTAAAATGAAATATACTACATTATGGCTTATGTTAAGTTGTCAACCTAGCTACATCCTACACACATTTTTTTAGGAGAGTGCTGAAATAGATACCTTTATAAAAGTTTTAGAATGAGAAAAGAATTCCTCTCAAATGCATTAAAATGACCAGTGGAAAGTTTCAATATTTGTCCCTTGTGGGAACAATCTTTAAAGCAAAGTAGTTGTGCATGACAAGAAGCAAAAAAGAGATAGGGACAGTTTTCATAGCATTCTGAAAATTATATTGCTTTAATCAAAATCAGAATCAGAATTTATTTTGTCATGTGTGTCAGGACACACAAGGAATGTCTTCAGTTGAGTATGCTCAGTATCTACATACAAATGTTCCACAGATTCTGCAATAACTGATACATTGATTTTCATAGCCTTGATATTGGAGATTTGTTATAATTTCCCCTGCAGCCAGGCCTTCTTTCACAACAACATACAAACATACAAACCAGAGTTTCATTTCATGCCTCAAATTCCTAGTCCCCCTGCCCCAATTAAAACCAAGATCATTGGCAAACTATTTCTGTATTATTTGAGCAACTATTTTTTTGCAATCTAATTAACCAAATGTACCCAAACAACTTTATATAGGAAAAAGAAAACAAAAGTCAATATTTTGTAAGTTATTCACAGAAGTTTGCGAATGGCATTAAAATATTGATTAATCTTATCCAAAGAAGTAAACATCAACAGCAAAACACTTTTCAGGTGTTCTTCCTGTTACCTATTTCCTCTTTTCTGAATCAATTTCACAACTCAGCAGAAAGAAGCTAAATATTGCATATTCAAAAACAATGTATAAGATGGAAAAACAGAAAGGTAAGTCTGAAGAAAATCAGTTCTATCCTCTTCAGAAACCAACGGTAACAATTTCACTACAGCTTCAAAAGTTATCTGGAAATAAAAGCATATTGGCTAGGGAGAAAGAAAAACAGCTGTATTTTTTTAAAATAACATTTTACAAATCAATCCCATCAAGTATAACACATAATATAAGTATTTCTCTATAATCCTACCTTGAAGTACTTCTGACAAGTTATAACGAAAGTCCTTTGCCTTGGCTGCATGCATGGCAAAAATATAGATACCATTACTCACATTATCAGAATCCACAAAATTCTGCAAAACCTGCAAATACATTTTTTTTGCCTCCTTGGACTTAATATACTAATACTTATACATACAATATATCTAACTGTGGTTTCCTAATTTAATGGCTCGCATTTTAATATTTATTTTGTATCTTCAAGTCAATCTTGTCTCCCGGTGACTAAATAGACAGGTTGATGCAAGTTTTCTTGGTACCATTTTCAAAAGTGTTTGTTGCAAAATGAGTAAGAATTTACTATTGCTGAAATTTTGAACCAGATTTTAGGAAAGACTGGAGAAACACTTGCAGGGCCACTGTGAATAGTATTCTAGGTGGCAGCTAAATTGGAATTCAGTTGAGCAGATTCTACAAAAATGACTGTGACCCATCTTGCTTAGTTAATCGAGCAATTTCAGACAGCTGATCCTAAGAGGGTGGTCAGATTCCTTACAGCTGTCAGGTCTACCATCCATGTTCTGGATTCTGCCTTTCCTGGCTATCCAAGGCCTCGTAGGAGGTGACATGTGACTGGGTCCAAACAGTAGTTAATGCCACTTTTAGAAAGAATATGGTTCTATCTAGCTTGAAGAATGCAGTGATTTGCCCCTTCCTCAAGAAGTTATTATTGGATCCAACAATGTTGGATAACTTACACCTTCCATTTGTAGGGAAAGCAATTCAGAGAATAGAAAGCATTGGTATTCTTCTGGACTGGTTTAGGGTGTTAGAAATCAAAGGTACTATTTTGTGATGGTTATTCTTCTTCCTCCATAACAAATTCCAGTCAATGTTCGTAGGGGTAAAGAGATCAAGCTCTAGGCCCCTCCAATTTAACATTGTGGTTATTTGTCAGCAAAGAGTTGAGGTATATAAGCACACTGATGTTACTTAGTTGTTCATCTCTGAACAACTCTATCATCTCTGTCTGAGATCTTTGTCATCTCTGACAGAGCCAGTGCCTGGAAGCCATAAGGCTTGGCTAGGTAAAAACTAGCTAGAACTCAATTCTAGAAATACAAGTGGCTTTGTGTTTCTGTGTTCCCTGGATCTGGAGAGTTGCCATCTTTAACTCTTGATGGAACAGCAATTCCTTGGACAGAATTTGGAGATCCTCTTGGGCTCATGACTCCTGCTTGTAGAATAGCTGTCAGCCATGGTTCCAGGGACTTTGCACAAATTCATTTTGTGTGCATACTGCATTTTGTGTATGTATTGAGAGCCAGTTTGGTCTAGTGGTTAGAAAGTCAGAGGCAGCGAGTTCTAGTTCTGTCTCAGCCATGAAAGCTAACTAGGACTTTGGTCATTCTCTCTCAGCACACTCATTTCACAGGATTGTTGTTATGGAGACAAAAGTATGTTAGATATGTTTGCCGCCTTGAATGATTTGTAAAAGTTGATATATAAACAAACAAAGAAACATTTTCTTAATACCTAGACCATAAATGTCAAATCACAGTCACTTGTGCCTTAGTTATTTCCTGTATGGACTAGTGCAATGAGCTCTACATGGAGCTACTCTTGAAGACCATTCAGAAACCTCAATTAGTTCAAAATGCAGAGCAGGGCTGCCCACAGTTTGCATGCATTACACCACTGCTAAGCTGCCTGGGTTCCTTTTTCTTTCTAGATGTAATTCAAGTAGCAGTTCATTACCTTTAAAGCCTTGAACAGCACAGGATCAGTTTATTTGAGCAAACATCTTTTCCTGAGGATATCTTCCCACATTGGAAAACGTAAGTGTGCTCCAGGTCTATTAAATCTCGCCATCTAACGGGACCTAGGAAGCAAGTCTTTTTCCATAGTAGCACCTAGTCACCTCCAGGCTGACATACAGAGAGCCCCTATCCTCATGGCCTCATTCAATAATAGGTCAGGATGTGTTCTTGTGATGGAATGTTATGGCAGATGGTAGCATATAAGAAATTTTAATTTTGTTGCATTTTTGTTATATGTATGCCTGCTGGCTGCTGTGAGTTATCTTACATAACATGGGAAACCATAAAAATGTTTTACATGATGAATATTGGGATAGCAAAGTATCTGGGAAATTGAATCTTAACATATTATTATCATTACTATGACTGAATTCTTACCTAGTACTTCCTCATAATCAACAAGTTCAAACCAAACTACTGCAACTGATGTCCATACTCCCAGAAGTGCAATTACCATGAACCATGTAAAAAAAGAGCTCCCAGAAACTCCTTCTTTCTTGGCACTCTTGTTTCCACCATGTTTTGCCTCTGTAAGATAAAGATAATGAAGTTAAAAACTTTGGAAATAAATCACTAAATAAAATTCATAACATAAAATGTAATGCTACTATTAAATACATGACATTATTTCTAAAGTTTGCCCACAGATTAAAAAAGGATAAATGAATCTGTTTCAAGGCTATTTTAATACACAGCATATATTTCATTTTTGGTAGGATGTAGGCAATATTATGTTGACTTAGAAAGTAGTCTCCAGATTAGAAATTTAGACCATACAGACCTCATTGTATATGACAATTTTAGTCATACAGTCCTCATTGTACTATGCAAACATTTTAATTTACCTTGAAACCTTCCCTTTTTAAGGTAATTAGGCTATAAAGTCAAAGGACCCTGAAGGAAATGGTTTTTTTCTTTAGGTCTGGCTTCAGACCAGGATATAAGGATGAGATAGCATTGCTTGCACTTTGTGATGACATGGCAGGCTCAAGATGGGGAGAGTGCATTCTTCCTGGGTCTTTTTGATTTCTCAGCAGTTTTTCATACCATCAATCACTGCATTATTTTTGAGTAGCTTTGGGGTTTGGAAGCATGGTATTCTAGTGATTCTTATTTTTCCAGGGCCAATTGCAACTGATATTAATAAGGAAAAAATCTAGTTCTAACATCTGTTTTGTAGAGTGTCTCAGGGCTCCTGTCTCTCCCTCTCATTTTAATATCCACATGAATCCACTGTGTGAAGTAATCTATCAGCTAAGTACTATTAGTATGCTGATGATACTCAGCTGAATATCTCTGGCCAACCAAGGCACCCGGCCAGGCTATTTGCAGAATTACTTACCTCTGATTATTTCTGCCCATTCCACTAGTTGCACAAGGTAGGCATTCTACAGTTGTCTTTGAGAGAGTATTATTTAATGGTATCATTTGAGACATGCCTTTTTTGTTGCAATGCCTGCTATTCAAAATGAATTTCCCCTTTCTGTAGTTTGGATACCTTTTGTAGAGCTGTGAACACTTGGGTTTTCTCCCATATATTGGGACTGGATAGTACCTGAGCCTATCTTGTTGGGAAAATGAATGATTTTTATTTTCTCCCTAAGCTATGTACTGCATATGTGAATTCCTGCAGTTTTTAAGAGAATTGTATATTTTTGTTTAATTTTGATTTTTTAATGTATGCTTCCAGGCTTATAAATACAGATTCCTCTTTCTATATTACCTTGATAGCATCATGATGCAATGAACCAGGAGTAAGTTTAATTTATTTATAATATCTCTATGACTGCAATAAAATATGCCATTTGCATCACAGCAAAATTACTATTATATACTCTTATACAGATACTGAGGAAAATCTTGGTTACAATTATAAAATGACTTATGCTTTTGCAGCACTATCTATTTTTATTTATTACATTTACCGGTATATGCTTCCTATCTCAGTGATAAGGCAACTACAGCCAGATAAATTTGTTTTAAATGTAATTACACAGAAAATATCAATTTTTGTATTCATTTCAACATGCAAATTAACTTTTTTGAGTCAAGAGAAAATTCATTGTAATGTTTTCAGATCTATGGTTAGATATCAGAAATATAATTTCCAACATTTAAAATATATTAGAAATTAGCCATGGACCATACCAATACAAACTTCTAAAAATCCACTTGTTTCAAATTGCTCCATTTATATTTACTTAACTTTAATACTGTATTTTAAATCTGTGTGGAAGCAATTTTTCTTCATTGACAGTAACATTATTGGCAATATAAACAAGAAAAATAAATAGCAAATAAATATAAACTATTTTCTCTACTATTTTCTACTTCCATTGTCTCACCTATTGCTGAAAAATACTATTCATGTTTGTTCTTTCTAGAAAACACCATTAATAGTATTTTCCTCCTATCAACTCATATAACACATGTGCATACAAGACTTACAGCAACTAATCAGAAATTTAAAACTATGCTTATTCCAAGTCTGGTTGATGCCTCAAGCTTTTTTTTTTTAGGTCAGACACATATAATCCAGTATATAGTATTTCTAAACATATGTTTATATTTCTTATGCTTTCAATCAGCTTGAAATATACTGGAAAACTGCAGTTTCATAATGTCTCCTACCTTTATTATTCACAGTATCATAAAGTACCGTATTCAATATTATAACTGTCCATAGAAAACACTGAAAGGGGTAGAGAGAGAAAAGAAAGGAAAAGAGAGACAGAGAGAAGAGAGAGACAGAGAGAGAGAACCGGTGTATTTTGAATATAAATATTTAGGTACAATATGATTGGGTTCATATAAATGAAAATATTTTCACATAATATTCTCTGAACTGATATTTAGGATTTCTAAAGATAACAAAATTTTATATTTATTTCTAGAACAGTGAAACCATTACTGTTATGGGTGTGCAAATCACTTAAGCCTTCAAAAGCGCTCATTAAAAACTATTTACAATTTTAGCTAATTTCTCAGAGCTAAATCAGAGTTACTATCTTTCACACAAATACTGCCAGTAATCAGAAAGTAGGTCAACCTCCAAACCCTGCCTTTGCTTTCATCCACCATTTGTCTACAGCAATATCACAACCATATCAAATACAATTATGCATTAATACCACAAAGTATATTTTAAATGTTTGCCTGATATTGATTCTGCTGCAGTTTTACAATATGTATTTTGCTATTAAAACTATCTATGTTCAACCACTGTATTTAAAGAATACTAAAATCAAGTATCTCATGTACAATAAATGAGATAATATTTCCAATTTTTAAACTTAAAACTATCAGAGACATACCTGAATATTCAGTCATGGTATCAGATTCTTTTATCCATGAATAAAGTATACTTTAATATAAAACCAGTGTCCAAGATACAATCAGCAAAATTCACTCTCATATAAGCCTTGCGACAGCAGCAAAGAAAGATCTTTGACCAACTCAGCTAAACCCCGAAATTAGACCCGACTGCAAACCCTGCTCAAAAGCTATTTTTAGTGCAGCCATCACATGCTANNNGCTTTTACGTACCCATATTGAAACCCAGCGCTGACAGCAATCAAGTTTACTCTCTCCTACTAACAATGCATTCTGGGTAATGGGTTTTATTCTGTCTCATTTAATCTCTAAACATCAGCATACCAGAAAAGCAGAATGAAACAGATTTTTTTTAAAAAAATGCATACCTCAGCAACTAAAATTTAAGAACATCAAATCTTCTATATAAACTCAGACAAAAGTCCAGATACACAGCTCGTCTGTCCAATCTGGGCATCAGAAAGTCATTCTTACCTGATGTTGTTTTTCAATCATCCCATGCCTTTGATTTTAAGTAACTTGTAAACAACTGATACAATTTCATGTCCAATTATAAGATATTGTTCTTAAGTAAATAAAATTTCCTTCAATGGAAGCACTAAATGACTACTGATTATAAATTAAAGCACAGACTTCACTACAAAAAATCCAATATATGTCTATAACATTTCACAATATGTTAAAATTTAGAGATTGCTTTGTTACCAGAAAGACAGGAAGCTAAAATACATATTAGTTACTATATATAAACCAAACTTTGAGAGAGAAACGTAACAGAATATGAGTCCATACTATAATATTAAGCTATCTTCAGGCTTGACCTGTAATAATCCTTTACCCTTTCTCTTTCTAACCCTCCCTGGTTTTTTTGTTTTTTTACCTAAAATGACAAGATTACTTCACAACTATTGAATCTGGGCTGTTGAATTCTAGCCCAAATATTAAAGATTCAGCAATGCTGAAAGGTCTTCTAATTTGGATGTTCTGTATACCGATTCTCAGAATATACCTTGCTTCTTTTAATACTGTTAACAACTTAGGTTAGTACAGGTAGTCCTCAATGTATGAAAATTGAGTTCAAAATGTTTGTTGCTAAGCAAAACAGTTGTTAAAGTGAGTTTTGCTCCAATTCACAATCTTTCTTGTACAGTTAAGTAAATCGTTGTAGTTGTTTAGCTACACAGTTGTTAAATGAATTATGTTTCTCCATTGACTTTGCTTGTCAGAAAGTCAAAAGAGATCATATGACTCCAGGACACTGCAACCATCTTAAATACATGTCAGTTGCCAAGCATCTTAATTTTGATCACATGACCACGGGGATGCTGCAACAGTGGTGTGAAAAATGACCATGTCACATTTTCAATACAATTGTAATTTTGAACGGTCACTAAATGAATAGTTTAGGACTACCTGTAGACATTCTTAATGTTACAACAAATAATAAAACACCTATGCATTTGAAACAAATTAATAAACTTCTAAGACATAAACTGCGCTCATAGCTGTAAACCCTGGAAGTTATTTCAGAATATAGTTATGTAAGCTCTCACGTCTTCTAAAGTAATAGAGTTCAAACCTTCTAAAGTAATAGAGTACAGTATCAGAAGTGTATTTATTAGCTCTAAGTAACTCAAATCTTTATTTTATTTTTTAATTTATATCACACCTTTATTATTGTCTGAGTATCCACGTTTTCCAGATTTCTTTCAAATAAGGGACCATTTTGCAGTTTTTAAATTATTTGCATGTCAAGCAAATATTACTTGAATGAAATATTGAACAAATCTTGTTCAGTCAGTCATGATGCTTTGATCTCCAAATATTTCATTCCCTTTTACTGCAATGAGAAATGTAATTTCTCTGGTTAGTAACAGCATGATGATTTACTGGCCAATTTGATAAACATAAAATCATCAGATAAATATTTGAACTTTGGGATGTTTTAATTTAAATTGGTCTGTTTTTTTTAAAGGAGCATTTATACTTCTAAATGCATAAATGGGGAAGATGTTAAATACATTCCTCAAAGTGTATGTGTGTAGGCGGACTAACAAATATTGCTTGAATTTGAAACATAATATAGAGGAAAGCACAGACTTTGCCCTACTCTTCTAGAACAGCAATTCCTGATTAAAATTGACAGATTTTTATGGCATTTTTGATAATCATAGACATGACAAGGAATATACAAACACAGACAGAAATCAGTAGTTAAATACTAGTCTTTCAACTATTTTTTTCCACATTACAGGTAGTCCTACCTGATTTACTGTTCACAAGATTGACCTGCAATTACGTCTTTCAACTATTTTGACCTGGTACTATTGACCGAGTATCAATTTACAATACAAGCTAAATCAAATATTGCATTATTTGAACTTATGATTTATCTGTGATCCTAAATAATTTAGTAACACAGCATACCTATTCACTTAATTCTTTCCGTGAACTAATAGACAAATTTTAAAAGTATATGTCCCAATATGGATGCCTAAAGTACATTTTAAAATGTTGTTTGATAATCTTTTAAGTATTAGCCATTTGAGAAATAATTCCAATCCGAGTTGCTGGTATAATCTGAAAATTAATCTGTCTCCATTTTGTTTTTATTTTTTCCCCAATCCCCAGGGCTGAAAATGTTGCGGTCAAAATCTTTGGTTGAGGAGTAGTAAGGAATGAACAATGCATTAGGTTACATTGTGTGGTAGAACCAGTTTGGTGTAGTGATGAAGGTGCTAGCCTAGAAACTAGGAGACTGTGAGCTCTAGTTCCACTTTAGGCATGAAAGCCGGCTGGATAACTTTGGGCTAATCACTTTCAGTTTATACCATTCACAGGGCTGTTGATGTGGGAAATCAGGGGGAGAAAGGAGTATTATGTATGATTGCTGCCATGAGTTATTTATTAAAAAGTAACAAAGTTGGGATAAAAATAAATAAAAGCATATTTGAATGGTTAGCTATCATAAAATGCAATGCATTACCTATGTGTCCTCTTCATGAAAAGAGAATCTCTGAGGTTCCTGTGATTTATGAACCATTTACTATCCTATTTTAGTTGGTGGACATTAGTCACAACTCAGAAAACTGTTTGTTATTGTGGATGGTGTCTGTTAATCAATGGGAGAGGTAGGAAAGATAAAGATGACTCTTAAATCTTAAATTAATTATTTATGCTGTAATACTTTTTTGTATCATCTATGTAGCTGAATGTTTCCAATAAAAATTTATATCTCTATCACACATGGGAAAAATAAACAATAAAGATTAACAATGCTGATTTATAAAATAGAAAGATATATAAAATGTGATCCAGCTCAGGTACAAATCCCATCACGGGTATGTCTCGCTGATGAAAGCTAATAGGCTAGAAATAGTCATCCGAGATTCCCTTTCTTTCTTTGCCAGCTTGTAAACTTTCTTGCTGTAATAAAAAGTGTCATTTAGTGACAGGTCTGCTAAAGCCCCTAGTCTGGGGCAAAAAGGCAAAAGGAGTAGTTTACTCCTTTCTGTACTCAGAAAAAAGGTGTCTCATAAAAAAAGCCTTAATAGAAAGATAGTTAATCATATTTTATCACTACCACAATTTTTATTACTTTTCCACTATTACAATTTCTAAGTAATAACCTAAATTCCAAATAGCTCTAAGAAAAAAATCCTGCCTGGTCACTTATTTCTAAATACTTATTTAAGAGGGAAAGAAATGTTGCACAAGCAAGCGTTTGACTTTGACTTTTGCCCAATATAAGTCTCTCCAATCAGATTAAAATGCCTAATATATCATAGTGAACTTTTAATATGACAAGAAAAAGTTTGTACATATACTGAAGATGTAAAACACTTCATGAATAGATATTACTAAATCATCCCCCATCACCTAAATGAAGAAATTTTAAACCTTACTAGTGAAGTTCCTATGAGAAACATGCATTTAAGAGATATTTTAATACGTAGAAGATCTACAAATAAGGTCTCTGTTATTATATTAGTTTCAGGCTTTAAGTATGAACTTAATCACAGAATTATTACTAAACTGAATACTTCTTAGAGCAAAACTATATTGTTAGATGTTTCTTGCATTCAGAGAAAATGACCATTCTACAATCACACCACTCATTAGTATTTTAATTAGAAGCTAGAAGCATTTAAAAATAATTAGATGCTTAACAATTCAAGCAATATAAATGAACAAGTTCATAATTATAAGACAGCCTTAAAATGAGGACACCACACAATAATTCTATTATTCTCTCCAGGGCTGAAAAACCAAATATATTTTTACTATCACGAGTTTAGAACTAAGTTGATCGGAAATCTAAACATGACTTAAAGTTTATTTATAAGCTTTTAATGTAAATAATAATAAAACTGTAATAACACTTAAACACTTTAATCTTCGGATATATAAAATTAGGAAAGATGAGAAAGATTTACACACGAAATTCTTGAGAGCTGCTGTCAGTAGATAAACCAATGATCTGATTTGACATAACACAACTCTCTTCATAATGTGATTCAACTTTTTCACAGCAAGAACTTCAAATTTCAATATTGACATCTGTGGATCTGAAGGATTTTCCAGCCCTAGTTTTTTTAAATTTTATACTATGACAATTTTTTTAAACAAAAGCTTTTCCATGCAGCAAGTCAGTCCAAAAATGTGGTTACAAAATAAAGAGCTGATACTTCAATCATATCACACTTTACCAGTTTATGATGTTCATCAGGAAACAATCACCTTGATGTAAGGAAAACTTCAATGCATAAAAAACCTACAATGAAGAATCCAACAAACCATGTTTAAGATGCAGCACTGTTTATAATTCTAATATTTAAAAATAAGAATATGCAAGTATTTCTTAGAACTGACTAGAAAAGATAAGTCAAAGAGCCAGTTCAATCGCATAGTAGGCAATGCGGGCTTGTTTTTTTCTGTCGTATATTGCATTTCTGTATGTCTTTTACATAGTTATTCTTACATACTGTAAGAAATCTGAATTTTAAGAACTTCAAAAAAATATGTTGCTTTGATTACACCCGTTGTGAATTTATAACTATAGTCCCACTATGTGAGAAAATCAACAGTTCTTAGGACTATCTATTTTATATAAATTTTCTTTATATGATACTGACATTGTCATTTTATAATTTCTTTTCCATAACTTTTGCCATTTATCTAGCTCCATGGTATGTCCAAAATTTCTTGTCCATATTATCATTGCCTCTTTAACTTGTTCATCCTCAATTTTTAAATTTATTAATAGGCTATACATTTTTTATTAATTTCTCAACTGAAGTTAATAACAATTTATCAAGTTCTGTTTGTTTTTTATAAAACCCGCATAGTTTAATATCTTTATCATACCTCATTTTTATTTGTAAGTATGCCCACCATATAAGATCTATACCCTGATTTTCTTTTTTTGTCTTGATTTCAGGTTTCCTTTAGCGTAAAATATCCTTATATGTCCAGATTTTCTGTAAATTTACTAAATTCGTATGTATAAATGGTTTCATTGTTGAAAGCCAGTCACACTTCAGTGCTAACATGGGTAAAAGAATGGATTACTTTGAGAAATAAGAGGTTATTTATACAGAAGGATATGATTTACAACTTGAGTGCGTGACTTTTTATGGTATGGGAAAAATAATATCCATAGATATTTTCAAAACCACTATATAAGAACTGCATTACTATTATTAACATGGAAAAAATAAAACAACAAATATATTTGAAAATTCTGGTTTGGCTTTCAACAACGGAAGCATTTATACATCTGTATTTGGTTAATTTGGAGAAAATCTGGACATATAAAGATATTCTAGATGCTAAAGGAAACCAGAATGATCAAAACCTTTTAAAGGGAAGTGTGGAAGGAAGGATACATAAATTGTTCTACCTTCTTGAATGATAATTAGGTACACTGTTGTTGTTCTGGGGTTTGTAGTGGTACTCAATGTTATCCTCTCCACTCACAGACTTTTTATCCAGCAGAAGCTGTGAAGAGCAGCACTCTGAAAATAACTTCGTCTATTTCTAACCCTGTGTTATCTGTATCCACGGTAGTGCGGAACTTCGTGAAACATAGCAAGAAGGATTCATGTCCCTCTTTTTTATTCCATTAAAAGAAGTTTCTTTAAATTAAGCAGTACCAATGAACAAAACTGCAGTTAGTGCAGCCTATCTGGACATATAAAAGAAACATCTGAGAAAGACAAGGGTAAATGTTTTCTTCCTACAAACTATTTTAAAGATTGTTTGCTCAATTGATTTACTACAATTTTCTAGCTTTGCATTATACTCTAGATTCTCAAAGCATGGTAGGATAAACTATGGATAAGGAGATTACCACTGAATAATCTCTTGGTACTATTGAGTACTACATGTACACAAGCCAAAATGGATGAGCAAATTACATACAAACTTGAATGTTCTGAGAGAGAGTTTGTGTTAAATTGCTCTTATTATGGAAAACCCAATTTAAGGCTATACTCAGCAAATATACTTCTTTCAAACTTTCATTCTAAATAAGTTAAAGATAAAATCTCCCTCAAATCAAGCTTGATTATAGTAATTTTAATGAAAATAAAAGAATATTTTTACTAATTATTGAGAGAACACTATTAAGCTTAGATCTGAAGTTCCAGTCACACAAAGAATTATTTGATAATTAGAATTATGTAAAAGCTTCTAATGCAAAAAACACTTTTACTTTTAAACGAACCAGTAAAATTCAAGAAAAAAACCCGTACCATTTCAAAACACTACTTTCATCAACACATCATTAAAGTTATCATTAATATCCTCTTAATTCAAACAAAATTAACATCCCCACCCAGATTATACTAGAAATTATTTTGAGAACTAAATATTTTTGCAATATTATTACTGTTTTGAAATTTTTAAAGAGCACTAATCTTATTCAGCAACTGAGGTGGAAAAGTATTTGAAAGTGTTTGCTTAAAAGCAGCTGACCTATTATCACCAACCACAGTAAACTACTTAATGTATGAAGAGTGTTTCCATACATGCTACTAAAGTTGAGAGGACAAATATTTCCTTATTAGTAAAATGCCAGTAAAGATGAAGAAGAAGCAGCTTTAAGTGGAAGTAGTAGATGTAAAAAACAATCTGGCCCTAACTCATTCTCATTACATGTAAACATTCTAAAAGAAATAAAGAATTGTCCAAACTGAAGGAGCAAAAGTACAGTTAAACGTTGGATTGCGAGCATAACAGGTTCTGGAAACATGCTTGTAATTCAAAGCACTCATATATCAAAGTGAATTTCCCCATAATAAATAATGGAAACTCAGGTGCTTAGTTCCACAACCCAAAAATATTCATATAAAAATGATTAATACGAAACAAAGTAAAAATAAAACTGCTCCCCAGTTGCTCCGCTGTCCTCTGGCTCCACTCTTCACGTCTCCTTCTTGTTCCCCCTTCTCCTTTCCTCTCTGCTCTCTGGTTCCGCCCTTTCCTCTGGCGTGGCTCCCCATGTGTCTCCTTCTCACTCTCTCCTCTACTTCTCCTTCCTTCTGCTCAGCCTCCTTTGGCGCAAATCACACGTTTCAATCCTTGCATGATTCACACCAGTCAGCTGAGGCTCTGGGGCTTCCCTCTGCGCTGAACAGCTGATTTGGCTGTTCAGGGCATTTGCGTCACTCAGTTGGGCTCCAGGGTTTCCGCGCTGCTCAATGCTGCTTCGCTGGCCGCTTGGTTCCCAGATGGAGTCCTGGTGTTCCTTCCTGCTACACTTATAATACACGACATCATTCATTCATCAAGCTAAAATTTATTTAAAGTATTTATTCATCTTGTAAAACACTTACAGGCCAAGTTACTTGCAATTCAAGGTTTTACTGTATATGAAAAACAAATGAGTAAAGACATACTGTAAACTATATTTTTACACAAATATATTCCACCAAACAGCATTACAAATTCTTACAGGGAACTGCACCTACTAAATACTTAACACAGTATGACACTAATTTATCTGTGTACCTTATGTAAGACTTACAAAATTAAGTTGATACTATTTGTATCATATAAATTGTTTGAACCAATAATTTTCTTGTGGACTTGCTCCACAATGGGGCTGATGTTTATTAAGTTTAACCTAGGGGCACATATGTCAAACACAAGATCTGTAGGCCTAATCCAACCAGCGGCCTGCTTGGATCCAGCTCGCTCGCAGGACTGCTTCATGAAACAGTGGCGGCAGTGCAAGTAAGAGGCCAGCGACCGTGGGGGGAAGTGGCAGGAGGCTGCAGGTGGGAGATAACAGGTACGGGGCTACAAGGGGTCATTGATGGCCGCAAGAGGGCCAGGAGGTGCCACAGAGGCATCAGGGACTGCCTCAGGGGACCCTGGGGTCATCAGCGTTGAACATGGGAGACCGCGGGAAGCCCACTGGGGACCCCAGTGGCATCGTCGACGAGCACAGGAGAGTTGTGGGAGGCCTGCTGGGGGTCACAGGAGATCCACAGGGGCCCACAGAGGGT
>JANHFO010001577.1:204510-216432 GCA_032468095.1 Pareas carinatus
ATTTTTCATGTTTTCTGTACACCGCCCTGAGTCCTTCGGGAGAAGGGCGGTATATAAATCTAAATAAATAAATAAATTAATTAATAAATTAATGTACACTATTTCAAATATGATCGCTTGCAATCTCTGGACCACTTTTTTTCTTGCATTTGTCAGGACCCATCATCCTGTACTATGTGATAACAGAATTTTGGTGCTCAATTTCCAGCCATTTCATACTAGGAACATAGAATATCTGTAAAGTAAATCTAAAAGATTTAACATATCTCTCAATTAAAAAGTAAAGGTTTTCCCTGTCCAGACATATCTGACTCTAGGGGATGATGCTCATCTCTGTTTCTTAACTAAGGAAGTCAGCATGGTCCAAAGACACTTTCTGTGTTCATGTGGTCAATATGACTATACTCTGAGATACATAGAATACTTTTACTTTCCCATCGAAGTTGTACTGATTTATCTACTGATATTTGCATGCTTTCGACCAGACTAAACCGGAATGATTTAAAATATGTCTCAACTATACCTCTTTAATTTTCTTTCCCTACTTCCAAGGCTCTGCCTCCAAATCAAGGTTTTTTTAATGATCAACATCAGTAGGAAGCATGTATTTGGAGTGTACTATCTGGAATGCATAGGAAAATGTATGACACCGTGTGAGATATCAGAGACTTTAATATTTAACTCCAAAGTTGGGGACCACTGGCAATAGTGAGAAATATTTGGAGTTGTGTTTCAGTCATACCTGAAGAACCACAGAATTTCATTCTTGATCTATTTTTCTTGATGTGGAAAATTATCCAGGGGTAATTGGGCACACCAAGTTTTACTTTCTTATCCATTAATAAAAGTTAACTTGATTCTAGGCAAGTTGACAACAAATGCTATTTGCGTTAAGATATCGGGAAACCAAACAATGCAAAGCAATTGTCCCGCTGCAGATTATTAACCTAAATGTTAGTTAGGCTTTTGTGATTGCAGTCATATTAATTAAATAACAGTTGGGTTAATCAAGGTAGGTAGCCAAAATAAATTGTTGGTATAAATATTTTATTATAATGATCATCAGTCAAGCAAAGAAAATACTAATAATTCCCTTGCTATTAAAAGCTACTACAGTAATCCATTAATATATATTTAAAGATAACTCCATTTAAAGATAACTCACATGTGCTATTAGATAGGAAGAATATTTTCAGTCATTCTAATTATTGGTAAGCTTTATTTATTTAAATTGTCCTAAATATTGGCAATTCCAGCTAGCTCTTTTAAGTTTTTAAAACAATTTCTTTTACTTTTTTCAAGAAAGCATGTTTGATTTAACATAATTTCATTATATATGTGTTATTCATATTTGAAGAAGTTATATTGGACATACAAGACCAGTTATTTAAAATCTTAATTATATTGGTCATATTTAAAGATTATCCTATATTTCTACATTGTATACCAAAGAGTTGCTATCCATTGTGGGAAGTGGCTGAAAATTATGCTATCTTAAAGAAATGCTGATCACATTACCAACCTCTACTATGTCTCAACAGTGAAGCAGAGAAGGAAGTTTTTTGTATGAAAAGTGGGATTCACATACTTGTGTGAACAGCTGGAATAGTCTGAGGCCATGTGAAATAGCAGAATACTGACAGCCACTTCTAGATCAAGTTTAAGCCATGCCTTGTATGAGTGCCATATTATTTGTTGGGAGATTATTTCTCTTTAGCTCTGAACTTGAGTACTTTTGGTTTTCAAAAATGAGAACACCCGTTGAACGGAACTTGTGGTAGAACTCTTTGCAGGGTGAGAGTATTTTTGCAACCAGAACTATCTGCTTCCCTTGCCCTCATGACAATCACTCCAAGCACACATGTATGACAAAAGAAGTTGGAAGGGGGAACAGCAGTTTTCCTTCCAACTCTCTGATTTTACAGAATGGGCATTCCAGAACCAATGTTCTGCTTCTCCTGTCACCCATGGATTGGGGGAGACGAGGTGAAGAGATTTTTCTTCCCCCTTCCTCCCCACTACTTTTCTTGACATGGAGGAGAAGAGGAGTACATGTGTTCTGCTCTTCGTTCTTTCCTTCCATAGGATCACTCCATAGGAGCAGAGACTTGGAAGGAAGGAGCTATTCTTCCTACATGACAGAAGCACTGAAGGGGAGGGAAGAGGTGCCAATTCTCTCAGCACCAAAAAGACTTGTTTTCCTCTACAGAATGGTGGCTGGAGTGCTATTTTCCTCATTTCCTAATTGTCTGTGCTTTCACAGACTACAAACGTGCTGCCAAATGAATTTTATGGCAATCCCCATTGACGAAGCTGGCTGTGGATTCACTGTGTCACTGCCAGCTGTAGTAGTAGTCCACCACTGTAGGGAGGAGTTGCATAATTGGAATACAGCTACAGAAAAGGTCTAACTCAATCTAAATTATATAAGTGGTAGCATCTATAAAGAGAATTTACAATGCAATTGTATATTCTGAATGGATTTGTATCGGAAAAAGTTTTTTTTCTAACACCTTAATTTCACTGGAATTTTACTTTGCATTATCATGAATTTGTAACCAAAATTTCATATTTAAAACTGATTATAGCTTTTGCAAGTTTCTACAATTCCAAAAAATCTCAAAAGGCAGACTCAGTGGACCATTGAGTCTTTTTCTGCCATCAGTTTTCTATGTTTCTACTTAGTTTGCATATATGCTACATTTCTGAACTAGATATAGTTTGCCAAATACATTTGTTCATTTATAACATGAAGTAACAGTTTTCTCATTTCTTTTTTCTCTCGCAGTTGATTGGCTTTGTTTATGCCTGTTATGTGATTAGTGTTTTTATGGAAGAAGAAGACAGCAGTAAATACTGATATATACATCCCAATCTCTGGAGCCACAACTTTAGGGGTGAGATATAATATTGCTCTCATAGAAATGGATGGAAGTGGAAAGTTGTATTTGAAAAAAAAACCCCAGCAATGTTTATTCCTTTGGATACAAGTAGCTTTTAATTCTATCCTTATAATATGATCTTATCATATTATAAGGATAAGATTAAGTATTTTCATTACTTTTATTTGTTGTTTTCCTAATTCACGCTATGCTAATATTAATGATTTATTCTATTTTTAATTTTATGTGATGTACAGTGTTGTATTACATTTTGTTATTTTCTATAAAAACTTCCTTGAAAGAGTGATATATGTTCTAAAAGGTACTTTAAAACAGGGGCCCCCAACCTGTGGGCCACAGACTGGCACCAATCTGTGGCCTGTTAGGAACCAGTCTGCACCACTGGAGGTGAGCAAGTGAAACCAAAGCCATCCGTTTCAGTCTATGGAAAAATTGTCTTCCACGAAACAGGTCCCTGGTGCCAAAAAGATTGGGAACCACTGCTTTAAAATACAATAACATAAAATTATAATATAATAACTCACAGGAGTAGTAATCTTGAGTTGGGTATACTTTACCCTTAGTATTAGGCATGGCAGCTTGATGGACAATTCTACTTTTACTGCAAAAGTAATTTCTGAAATATAATTTAATACTGGTATACGTATCAAAGCTGTTGTGCAATTGTCCTCTATTTTCCTATCAAATTTGAGATACATTTTATTGGTTCTGCAAAAATGAGATGTCTGACAGATAGGAGCAAAAAACAATTTGGATATAGAATCACCTTCTGATGGTACCAATTCCTTCTTTTCTGTTCTGTTCTATTTTGCAATTCCGCCTGATTCTTGAAAAATAATATTGTTCTGTTACATTTTCATATTTTGCTAATTTCTACATTGTCAGTGTCTATAACTTCAAACAGTATGTATATGAACAGTATGTATATGAATAGTACACACACATACACACAAACAAAACCCTTTGCTTTGGAAACCATGGACATTGTATATAAAACCTCTGTTTAATTCAGCCAAAGTAAACCTGCAGTTATTGGCCTTTAATATTTCATGAAGTGAAATATATTTGAATAATTTTCAACTTCTTGGACTGAAATCTTCCTGGAAGACATAAAAAGTAATAACAACCACGTTGTTCATTCTTAGGTATTGATCAATCAACGAATATATTTCCAAGAGCAATAAACATATAAAGAAATGTTCTATCAAGCTGCTTCTTTTCTGGCTTTGATGTCCTGCTTCTATTGAAATAGGAACATACTGCATTTATCACTTCAGGGGCTTTTATGTTCGCGGGATTCTTTTGGGAAGCGAGCTTTTAGTGGGAAAGGCAAGAGACTGTTGCCATACGATCCCCGGAAAAGGCACAGCTGCTTTCATGAATGGCTGAAAGATATTGTGCTTGCACACACACACACAGTCACTCTAAGTCAGCTTTTTAGAATAAAATCCAAAAACTTCAGACTGAATTTCAAAGTGATCAACTTCATTTTAAAGAAATATAGCAAACCCAGTGCATTTCCAAACATCGTTTTCTGCCGTTTTGTTTATTGCAGCTAGGCTGTTATCATTTAATAAATTCATTCAACCTAGTATCATTTTGAGAATTCACTTCTGTTTCCAGCATACAAGAATGTTATCTTAACAATACAGCCTTGTTTTTCATTCAGCAGCCTTGGTCAGATGGTAATTACATCATGCACAGCTATATATGAAATAGACTAGATTATCAAGTTAATAAATCAGATTCTACACTCTAACCATAAATTATCTTAATTATATACTTGGGATTTGCTTTAAATTTCTGATCTTTTTTTAAAATTTTCTTTAAAAAAATCTTTAAGAATCATACAAAAGAAATTAGTTTTGTGGGGAGGATAATATTACTGTTTAGAGAGTTTTAAAATTCTAAATGAGAAATCTCATCCCCCTTTATGGAAGAAAGAAGGATATTAGGATATTGTAATTAAGGTGTTGAATTAAGCCTGGGAATATTCTGATGCAAGCTGAGCTTCAGCCATGGAAATTCCCATGATCATTTGGAACCAGATACTCTGTCTTACAGATTTATTGTTATTCCCATACAAGCTGCCTTAAGCTCCTAGAGGAAAAATAGGTTATAGCTACTAATAAATATGAGAACGGGAGAGGATACAAATGATTCACAGAGAACCAGCTTAATGTTTATCTGTAGCATCTTTTCCAGCCGTAGGATATTTGGAACTGACAGAAATTGAGCTGCTTGGAAAATCTCAGTATAAATGTCAGGAAAAGAGAAAAGGCATTATTGTATTTTATCAAGGACACAAGACAATTTCACTTAGAAAAATGTAACATGAATAAAAATGGCTCTTTCATAAAGAACAAAACTAAAAATTCATAACAACAAGATAAGGAGAAAGAATTTTAAAACTGAATACATGTTTCCTAATCTAAAATGCACTGAGCGAATGTTATAGAAAACTCTTTTTGATTGCCTCCATAGTTGAATATACAGTATTTATAACTGGTAACAGTTTTAAGCATCCTAATTACTACATTATGGTTCCATTGAAGAAACTGTTAGGCAATACATATTCCTTAGAAATGTATAAGGCAGTAAAATATAAAAGGAACATGGACACAAGCATTAGTTGACTCATTATATTCTTCTAATAAATAAATGGAAATATTTAGATTAGTCACCATTCTTTAAGATGTAAAAGAGTTACAAGAAATAGCCAGAAATCCATAGACTATGCCACCCAATTTTTTCAGCAATCTTCCTTCGAAGAAAGGATCCTATATTAGAACTTTCTGCATCCATCAGCTAATTTCATTCTTTAAAAAACCCTTCCATTTACAACATTTGATAATTGCTGTGTAACAGCAGTTCTAAAGGCAATGTACAGTAACAAATAGTCACTGATAAATACAGAGATACACTAAATGACAATAAAACAGAAGATGCTAAGAACATCAAAGCAGTAAGAAAAGCAATTACAACTTTACACAATAGCAGAAAATGCAGATAATGTTAAAAATCAAATAAAATTATAAAGCCTGAAGGAGGCACAGTGAGTAAGGCTAAAACTCATTGCCAACTATTGTATTTTCTACCAGTAGGTATTAGGTCTCTCCCCAAACATTTCTTCACTTTTTCACACCGTATTCCAGTAGAAACCACCAGATAATGTAACAGCTGCTCTGAATCCTGTAGAACCACGCAGCAGTTGGCCAGTAGAAAATGCATCATATTGTGCAGTTAGCAAAGGGTTAAAGGATGTTTCTTGTTGCATAAACTTCAGTGAACTAGATTCAATGCTTGAGACATGCTTAAACAATGCTTAAACAAACTTGGGGAAAATATGATTTGACCAAGATCCAGATTTCACAGCCTGATAAAATAACAGGGATACAAAATGGCTGGAGAATTGGTTGCTAAGGCTACATTAACCTGACCTACCCCCACAGTAAAGACAAATGGAAACATATCTTGTCAAAAAATACAAAGAATTTGCTATTATGTAACAGACACCTTCTGAAAATAGCCTTGTGGGAGAATGTAAGCTGCCAAGACAGTTCCTTATGAGTCACATTTTTAATGGCAATATCTTGTAATAGCTAGCTCTTCCTGCTACCATTTTAATTGGTAGAACTTTCTGATGGAAATCTAGAGGCAGAGAAGGTATATACAGCTTTGGGAGATGATTGCAATTGACTTTGAAATAATTTGTTGGAGTCTGGTGCAACAATGGGTGGAACTTAAATAAAGAAATAATCAGGAACAGGACAAAAACTGAACCTAAGATTTGGGAATCATATGCTTCCCTGAGACTCAATGCTTACCATTTATTATGTATCATAATAAAAAAAATGAAATAGTCTACAAAGGAACCAGAAAATATTATTTTATGTATACTAACTTCTAAGATTGTAATGTGGCTCTTTTTTTTCTAAATAAGACCAATTTCATACATCAGAAGGTAAGTATTTATGTTTTATATAAAAATCTGTATCCCTTGTTTGTCCAAACAGAGATTATACTGGACCAATATCTTACATTAATTTATAATATTTTGGATATTTTTTATTTCCACATAAAACACATTGTTCCAAACATATTACCTACGAATTATTTTTGTTTCCATTCAATTTATACTTTATGATTTAATTGCCACAGACATGTATTTTTCAGTTGATACGTCTTGGCTTTAATTCAATGTGTCCTCCTATCCCTGCTGGGACATATTGAGTTAAAGTCTAGAAAACCTGTAGGTAAGGTCTGAACACAAGAACAATATTAATTTTACAATCACACTGAACCATAACTTGCAGCTGCATGAGATTCTTAATGATATAAATAGAAATTACACACACACACATCCATTTATGAGAATGATTTAAAATGCACTGATCTGATCACTTTTTTTAAGAAACCTGTATATAAACTACCAATATTTTTGTCAATTGCAGCTTATATGTAGTCGACAAGATGAATGTACTCTATGACTATGAAAATATCCTATGCTTATATATACAAATGATTATGAATGCATCTTTGATTGTAATCATAGTTTGCTTATTGTATGAATATATGTATTGAACATGTACACCAGAGACAAATTCCTTGTGTGTCCCGATATACTTGGTAAAATAAATCTGGATTCGGATTCTATGACTGAAAAAAATCCTGGTTTATTCAGGAATTTCTATACTGTCTATTATTATGAAAAATGTTGAAGAATATTTATCTATCCTCCATAAAGAAATTCTTAAATAGATTGATTTCATAGATCAGCTGTTCCAGTTGACATATTAAGATTGCTTTGAGTCCACTGGCCCTATAATAACTCCTAAGTCTTAACGCTTTCTTCAAGCAGGGTTTTTAAACTGTTGATTGCAAGTTCAGTTCCCACTGGCAGCATGGAATATTCATCTTTGGGTGTAATGCACAGGATGGGGACAAATCCAGCCCTCCCGTGTATAAATCTGGGTTATATTATTTTAATTATTTGTAATTATTGGGAAATCATTTTATTGCTACCCCTTTTTAATTCAGGCTTTATTTAATATTTTTAAATATGTTTTAGTGTTTGTGTTGTTTGTGCTTTTACATGCCGGTAAGCCGTCCTGAGTCCTTCGGAAGAAGGGCGGGATACAAATAAAATTATTATTATTATTATTGATTTAGTCATTATCGGATAGAGAATTGGGATGGGAAAGAAGAGTTGAGTTCTCAACAGTTTTTGGCCACCATTGGGTTGAGCCGGATAGATAGAAAATGCGAACTGTTTTTCTGCTTCTTTAAAATATTTCTGGTGTGCTCTAAACTCCAATAAGGCAATCTTGTTCCACCACAGAAAAATTCTGCCCGTTGCTTGGTGTGTACTTTGAGAAGAATCTCTGAGAAAGATAATTGTTGCCTGATCAACTTATCCCTTGAGATGGACTGTATCTTTTCTAATTGGGGATTCTCGTTTAGTTTGCATTCTCTTGTTTGATTAAAGCCTTTGGAACCGAAGTTAAAAAAAAAATCAAAATATACTTTAGTACTTAAACGAACAAAAATTAGCAAAGGTTTCTTCTGTATATCCTATACGAGTTGATAATTTCTCTTACACTCCAGAGATATCGTATAAAAATGACTGTGTTTCTTCAGATATCTGGCAGTGATTACCACAGGAAATCCAGAGACTAACAGTTTATAGAAAGCACAATATATTATAAAATATTAATGGTTTAATGAAGAACAGAACATTGAACACGAGTGGAATTTCATTTTTTTAAGGAAATGATTAATTTTCTGTTACCTAAGCATGAGTCATATTGTTGGCCTGTTGCCATTTAATCTAGATTGTCAAGAGGAATTCAGTTTAGACTTTGCCATTAGAGGTATATACAGCTTTATAAGAAGCAGTATTTTTGTGTAGAGGCTATTAATATTCTCACTGGTTTTATTAAGAAGATACTTAGCCACTGCTCCTCTTTACATCCTTTCTTTTCTTGCTGCTTTTACGAAATAGTACAATTACAAGTGGCCTCAACAAACAACCACAGTCAAGCCTAAAACCAGGATTGTTGTTAACTGAGTTTTGCCCCTTTGTTGCCACAGCTGTTAAGTGAATCAATGCCACTGTTAAGTTGGTGTCTCGGTCGTTAAGTGAATCTGGCTTCCTCATGGACTTTGCTTGTGACCACGGGGGATGCTGCGACGTTTGTAAGTGTGAAAAATGATCCTCAGTCACTTTTTTTCATGGCCGTTGAAACTTCCAATGGTCACTAAACATACAGTTATAATCTGAGGATTAACGGTATAGAGCAGTGATGGCTAACCTTTTAGACACCAAGTGCCCGGACGAGTCACGACTAATGAGTAACAGCTCGTGACATCATCGCCCGGCACCACTACTCTCTTTCTGAGCATACGCACAGCCCTGTGACATCATCGCCTAGCGCCGCTGCTCATTTCTGAGGATGCTCAGCTCTGCAGCGATGCTGGGGCGACTTGGTTCGCATGCCAGCAGAGAGGGACACGTGCCATGGGTTCGCCATCACTGGTATAGGGAATATTTCACCCCTCTATTTCAAGGAGGTCAAGTTATTCTCCAAAGCCTCTGAAGGCAGAACAAGAAGCAACGGATGGAAACTAACAAGGAGGCAAGCAGCCTAGAACTAAGGAGGGATTTCCCGACAGTGAGCTTTGTATAAGATCTTGGGTTACCTTGAGATCTTGAGTAATGCACATTTTTCCCAACGCAATACAATACAAATTTACATCTATAAATCACCTGTCTTTCTCATCTGTGATGTTTTCCTCCCCTCAAAACTCTAGGAAAGGACTGAACTTCAGAGCATAAAAATAATTTCTTAGTTCCCAGCGAGCTCTTGTGACATCCCGGTGAGCTGATCCCATCCTCCGTTGTCAATGAATATTAAAAAGGCGTGAACCACGATTCTTAATTAGGGTCAACCCAGAAGATGTTTGAAGAGTTTTGGAAGGGATCTGAGAAGGCCCGTCAGATCTTTCCAAACCGAGAAGATTTAGGGGGAAAGGAAAACTACTAAAGCAGACACTTTAATTTTCAGCACTTCTGATCTCCTGTTAGAAATTTGCTGGGGAGTAGTTAAACTTAGTAATCAAGTGCTACTTGTTTGTACTACAGTTTGAAACCAATTTTGAAGCCAATGTAAATGGCTTTTAAATATCAATCTTTATTTTATTAAAACAGTAAAGCATATGGCCCACTAAAAAATGGTGCAGCTCAGCAAGTGCCTCCCGAAAGTTTCCTTCCTCGCAATTGCTCAGTGGAATTAAAACAGGGGAAAAGTATTTTGCATATGTTGAAAACTAGATTCGTCTGCGTGCGGTGAATTACTCAGATAATTAAAGTTGCCTGAGACAATGAATGGCTTTAAAAAGGAAGAGAAATTGCTTAGGCTTAAACCCTGTAAGCATGTAATTGCACAGAATGGTATAAATTTATGTAAGCTGTTGTTTCTTTAATCTTAAGTTATGCCCTACATTGTAAACTAAATTTGTCTAGCCCCAGGGTACTGCTAGAAGTGAAGCCGTGCGTGTTTTAATAGTGGGTTCCCCCCCCCTTTGGATAAACAAGATTTAAGCCAATCTTGCTTAAAACAAAGAGGAACAAATGGTCACTCCGCACCCCACCCCGTTGTGTTATCTGTTGCGTTGAATATTCAGGCACTAATTTGAGTCTTTAGTCTTAGTACCATCGTTTGACTTGTAGATTGATTATTAGTATCCTACAACTGTTCTGAACCTATCACAAAAATGTACCGTATAACAAAAATGTTTCGTATGGCATGAGGAAGGTGTTTTGTGACATGATGGTTGTACTTTATAACATGATGACGTGATGAATGTACTTTATGATTGTGATTGTATTCATAATTAAGATCGCGGTTTGTATGTAGGTTTAGGGCATCTACACTAGAGACAAATTCCTTGTGTGTCCAGACGCACTTGACCATTAAATTCTGATTCTGATTCTAATTCTTTCTAGTTGGAAAGCATTAAACTATAATATGATATGAGTTCACTTTCCTATTTGTGGGTAGATTCTTCACCACACAATGCTTAAAAGCCTTACATGTTTGACTTCTCCCCTCTATATATGAGGTCAATTTGAAGAAAAACCTCCGTTTGGTTATCAATGACACTCGCAGATACAGAACTTTTATTATACGCATTAGAAAACTACAGCATGGCATTACTTTTCGACATCATCGCCATTCAAATCGAGGCACGTTTCATAACGTCTTACAAGGTTTGAAATTCCTTCTGCAAAGAAATCTCCCGCCTGAGAATAAAGCCAGAAGAGATGGGTGTCACTCGGCACCAAATCTGAGCTATTGGTGAGATGATCAAAAACATCCCAATGGAACCGCTTCAAAAGTTCTCGGGTGTGTCAAGCGATGTGCGGGTGAGCATTATTGAGAACCAAGCACCACACCAGAAGTCAGCATGCCCCAACGCTTTCGTTGCACTGCTTCGATGATGACAATGCGTTTCATGATGCTGTTCCAGGGTGACTTTATTCTTAGGAGGAAGATTTCCTTCCATATAGTTGGGTCATGTTGATTTGCATTGGCTTTTGTTCATTTGATTTATTTTCAGTACTTTTATGCTGCATTTCCCCCTTTCTTAGTTTATTCAAAGTAACTCTGCTCCCAAAGTCTGTGTAATGTTAACTGAAGCACTTTTTAAGAAATCTGTAATTGAAATATCCCAAAGGAAATGGATAAAACGTAAAAGAGCAACAGTTAATCACACTAATGAATTCACATCTGAAGCAGGAAAAAAGCTGATTGCTAAGTTTAAGACTGGTATTTTTATTCTATATCTATGTATTCAAGTTGACTTTGTTTTGTGTCGGTTCCAGATTTTGTAAGCTAGCTTGAAATTCGATGAGTCAGGAGAATAAACATTTCCAACAAAATACTAAATGAGTAACTGTGTCAAGACCCAGGCAGGCATAATTTCCCTGCTGACCTGATGTTGTTGTGTCCCTTAC
>JANHFO010001577.1:216532-228462 GCA_032468095.1 Pareas carinatus
AAAGTGGAACTGGGTGGGACTAGCAATCCATGCTTTTGGAGGTCAGATAAAAACTTTGTAATTAAAGCATAAACAAAACCTTCACTTTTTTGTTTAATGTGCTTTTAAAACCAAAGGTGATCCATCTCTCAAGAGTTGGGCACCAATCTTTGACAGCAAAATTGCTAATAACTATAACGAGCGACTTCAAGAGCTCTCTTGTGGTAGGCCTAAATGAAGTGAACATGTTCTGCAGTTACTCCACAGAATTGCAGCAACTTGCTCTATCTTGACAGTTCAATTGGAAGCAACAAGGCAGCAGCAATTTGCCTCATTCGGCCATCTTCTCTAAGAAAAATGGCTCATGCACAAGTGTGAAAGCTGTTTGACTGAAATGGTCAATCATTTCTGTTGCTTTTGAATTGAGAAAGACAGTTTATCTTCACTGAGCATTTCAAAGGGCTGATTGATCAAAATTGTCAAAGCTGGATGCTCCTTTGAAGCTTTGCACAGCCACAGTTTGTGCCCCCAGGTCTACATTGTCCACTCATGTTACGTGTTTGGATTTTACAGAATGAGGAGACGGCCAAAATTAAAATTCTTATTACATTTCAAAATAATTTATAGTATTCCTATATACTATTTATTTCTACATTTTAGAGTTTTAACATGCTTGTATGTTAACTCATCAAAAGCATATGAAAGAGCAATATTAAATCAATATTAAAAATGATTAAACATGGATCATCTAATTCTTTTAGAGACAGCTTTTTTATTTATCATTAGTAGAGGATTTTTCTTTATTGAAGTACTGAAGTAAAAATGGAAATCTTAGAGCTTTCTAACAATTTAAACATTTAGATGGTTAGAACTTTCAGCCCATCTTTCCCTTGTAACCATCTAGCTAGCTAGCTAATTATTCTTGGAAGCCAAGGGCAGTTTGACTTGTAGGATGCTGGGACTATGTGGGAGAATTGTTGCCTAGATACAAAACATTTTAGCATTTATACTTAGTGTTTCTATTCTAAACTGATTAAAAAACAGAAAATGTAAAATATCTCTGCCTCATACCAGTCAACTACTGCATTCTTTTCTAGTCAGAAAAATATATGGGGTTTAGATGAAGAAACTGACCTCATTTAAAACAATCTCTTAGGTGTTTTATCACTGCAGAATATTTTGAGAGACATACAATGCAAAAGCAGCTTTTTCTAAGGGCTTTACATTCCTGTGCAGTTCTACAGTACTAATGGATTCCAAAGAGCAAAGAATCTCAATGATCATAGCAAATTTTTATTAAGAGCCAATTAGAACAATTTCTGCAGCTATCCACCAGTTTCTTGATACTTATTTGTCTGATATATGGCAGTCTGCTCACTTGGTTTATTGGCTTCCCAATAAAATAATTGGTATAGGTATTTGATGCAAATAGACCAGGACAGCTGCTATTTTCAAAACCAATGAGACTTTTACTACCTACATTGTGAAAAATGCAACTCTCTTTGAGCTAAAAACTATAAGAGAAAAAGAACTGTGTTTGCTAACTTTCATGGGTGCTATTGCATGGCTGAAGACATACAGTATCTTCAGATACATTTGGTGACAAGCAGGAATCAAAGTGCCCAGAAACAGTCCTGCCAGAACTTATAGCTGACAAAGCCAGTCTAGCATTTCTGCAGCCTGCAGCTTTCTGACTTTGTACTTTCCAGAGGACTAGGTTGTTAGGTCCGCGGTCAGGAAAGACAGGAGCCTGGATTGCAACAAAGTTTCCGTTTATTCAGAACTGAAAGTGTAACTAACAGAGAGCAGCGTTACAATAACTTGAGCTCTATTTATAACGGAGCTCCCACACAGTAACGAACCAATCAAACACTAGAACTGGGCAGTCGCTGAGCTGCCTCAGCTCCGATGAGGGGGCGATACCCTTTTGGCAACTTCTAACAAGCTTGGGGAGCCAGACTTGCTGGATCCAGCATAGGTGATCTACGTTCCAGATCAGGTTCTGAGCCAGGTTGAGGTGTTCCCAGAGCAGAAAGCTCTAGCAAGATAGGAATTGGTTTCATTGTGTTAGCACTTATGCAGCTGGTAATTTCTGGTGAATCTACATCCTGCTTTTATCAAGACATATCAGAAGCATCCTTCTAATCCTCTAATTTTTTTTAGCGTTTCTGCTGTTGAGTTATTCATTTAGATTTCAATTATTTCCTATCTTTAAATCCTCAGGGGATGTAAAAAGTAGAAAGAACAAATAAAGTATTCTATTGAAAATGAATTTTGTATGCAATGCAAAGAATGGGACTATAGTGAATCTTTTTTCTTCATTGTTTTAAATTATTTGTCTCTGTACAGTGAGTATGTCAGGCCTTCATTGCAAAAAGCTAAATGTTTGTGCATTGCTTGGATCTGCTGGTGGTAAATCCTTAGGAGACAAGTTCTGCTTACTATACTTATAGAAACCAAAGCCACATGCATCCTTGGCCCAAAGCAAAAAAATATTTAAACTGATCGTGGGTGACTCCAAAATAATAATAGGATTGTTCTACTAATCCAAAGCAGGTATTAGATGGTTTTCAAATATTGATTAAACCCCAGTCTTATCCTCATACTCCTATATACGTGGGAGAGATGTTTCCCAGCAAAGTTTTTGGATATCACATTGCCTTTGTCTCATCTCTATCTCATAGCTAAAGTAGTTTAAAGTTGTGTTCAATTATTCCATCTTTATAGCACTGTTTTCTCTTTTCCTAACACAATTTCTGCTACAGATGCAATCAAACATGCTTCAGAATTAACAGTGTGTGTAATGACACAATGAGGGAGCTGAGATTTGGCCAGTTTCTACTGGCTTCTTTATCCTGTGTGTATGCTCCTCCCTTCATGGCCACTTAAGACCATACCAGACACCCAGTTGCTCAGAAGGCTCCTGAGACTAAGATGAAACTGCCATAACTAAACATAAAGCAAATACATAAGCAGAGCGGACAAGAGGTCAGGAATCTTGTTTAAAAAGTCCTTCAGGGAGTAGATAAATAAAAAACAAATAATTAAGGAAACCAAGGAGAAATGTCACCTGAGGCAGATAAAGGAAACATTTGTAAGCAAACGATCAAATTCATAAAGCATCAAGGACTCCGGAGTCTCTTAATAGACACATGCTTGGTACTTTTTCAGAAGAGCATTATACCCATGTTCAGAAGTAGCAATGCTGTCCGGTGTGGTCAGGAGAGGTTCCTGGGGCCAATAGCTCGATCCTCAGAAGTCTCATTTTCTTTCTGTTTGGAGACCCAGAAGGTCAGAAATTGTCCTGAAGGGACACTGGAATTAGATAGAATATAACAGAATTAAGCTGAAACAAGTTAAGGAAGTATAAAGATATGTACAGAATATATAATTGTGTGTGTCTTTGTTCTTAATGTATTTTCTGTTTTTAGTATAAATAGTGTAAGGTTGAAAAATCTGCTGTGAGTCCCACATATGTACATTCCAATTGGAATTAAATACCATGTAAATATCTTGTACAAGGAAAACAGGTAACAGATAGTTAAAGTGGTAAAATTGAAAATAAGGACACAGTGCTGTGGTCCCTATAGGTAAATCCCAAATGGAATTTAAGATCATATAAATATCATGTAGAAAGAAAAGAGAAAAATGTGTGATTAACAGTATACCAGAATAATATGAAGGCAATAAAACCAGATGTTAATTTAAATAAGAGTAGAAGATATTTAAGTAAAGGATAAATAGCATAGAATGCAAAGTAGCTAGTACATGATGAAAAATAAGAAAATACTAGAGAAATTAGTTTAAATATTATTGAAAATAGTTTAAAATAAAAATAGAGAAGTAATAAGGAATTGCTCATATTAAGAAAATGGGGAAAGTATGGATGGAATGTAAACTTCTTGTATTCTACATTAATGAAATGCATATAAAGTTGTAACATCAAAATTAAGAGAACTCTAAAATCTGTATTGGTTTTACATATGAGATTTCCAAATAGAGTATCTTGTCCTGAATAACATTTAAATACTGTATATAAAATTGAGAAGAAATGGGAACCAAATGCATATACAATGGTATGCCAAGTGACCATGTTTGCTGTAAAATCAGATGGTTATGAAAGAAAATAATAATAATAATTTTATTTCTATCCCGCCCTTCTCCCGAAGGATTCAGGGCGGCTTACAGGCAATATTAAAAATACGAAATACATATATAAATTAAGAACATTATTAAAAAGATTAAATCAGGCCTGAACATTAAAGTTGAAAAGGGGAGTGATAAAATTATTTCCACTTAATTAAGAATTTCATATTAAACACAGGAGAACAGGGTGCGGCTATCCCAAACCCGCTTGATGGAACAAATGGATCTTCAGGGCACGGTAGAAGGTACGGAGGTCGGTGATTGATTGAATAGCGGGGGGAGGTCATTCTAGAGGGTGGGAGCTGCCACAGAGAAGGCTCTCCCTCTGGGGGTCATCAGCCGACACTGTTTGGCTGACAGCACCCTGAGGAGGCCCACTCTGTGGGAGCGTACAGGACGGCGGGAGGTATCATTGGGTAGAATGCGGTCCTGCAAGTAGCTGGGCCCTATGTCATGGAGTGCTTTAAAGGTGGTTACCAATACCTTGAAGTGCACCCGCGAGACCACCGGAAGCCAATGCAGCTCGCACAGGAGAGGGGTTATGTGAGCGCGCCCACTTGCCCCAAAAATTCCCTGCGTGGCTGCATTCTGGACTAGCTGTAGTCTCCGGATGTACCCCAAGGGGAGCCCATGTAGAGAGCATTGCAATAGTCCAGAAAACAAGAAAAGAAAAGTAGAAGAAATAGAAAGGGATGAGAAAGTGAAAAGAAGGAAAGCGGGATAAGTGGATAGAAGGAAGAGAAAAAAGATGAAGGAGAAAAGAAAGTATGAAAAGGAGAAGAGAGGAAAAATGATAAGAAGTAAAGGAATAAAGTAGATATAAGGAAAAAGGTGAATGAGGAAAGAGAGAAAAGAGAGAGAAGCGGAAAGGTGGATAAGACAAAAGAAGAAGAAAAGGGAAGTAGGGAAAGAGCAGGAGAGGAAGGGGAAGGATGAAAGGCAAGAGATGGGAAAGAGAAAAAGAGAAGGAAAAGAAGGTGAGAAAGGGAAGAGAGAAAAAAGAATTGAAAAGGAAGGAAGAAGAGAAAGAGGAAAGGGAGGAAAGTAGAAAAAAAGGAGAATAGGAAAAGGAAAAGAAAGGAAAGATAGAAGAATAAAATGAAGAAGAGAGAGAGGATATAAGCATACAAGGAACCATCAATGGTACCAAATGAGAATTGTGGTTTCATATGAATCAGAATCAGAATTCATTTTCACCATGTGTGTCACAACACACAAGGAATTTGTCTTAAGTGATTGTGCTCAAACTAAGTACATACACAACAGAATACAAGCAAGATACATATAGGCATATATAGGTATAATTGAGTAAGTATTTAAGTATAAGATACATTCATAGTTTTAAAGTATTAAAGTATGTAACATTCATCATTTCTTGTTGTAAAGTATGGACAAAAACCATTTCATCTTGTCAGGACACCCTTCGCGCTAACACTGTCCTATGAATCAGCTGTTTAGTTGGTTGATGACATGAGGGAAGAAACTGTCCTTGTGTCTGGTTGTTTTCGTTTGGAATGCTCTGTAACGTCATCCAGAGGGGAGAAGTTCAAACAGATTATGTCCAGGGTGTGAAGGGTCCATAATTATTTTCCCCACTCTTTTTTTGGATTGTTTATCAATGGAGGGTAGTTTTATAGCAATTGTTCTTTCTGCAGTTCTCATTATTTTTTGAAGTATATTTATCTTGTATTGTTGCATTATTGGGATGCTAAACTTGCTGCTCCACGAGTAAATAACATGCACACTAATAATTGACCATTTACATTGATAAGTTCATGGTTTGTGGATAGAGGTCATAGAAGTGTAAATTTATACATACAAATGTTTAAAGTAACTAGTGGAAAATATAGATATGATAGATGTGACAACTATATAAATGTAGATAAGTCCATACTAAACCGTAAGTGTTTACTGTTAAATGAATTTGTTAGATCAAGTTTTTCTACTCTACTTTTCTGTAATTTATGGTTGATATTATAGAATAGAAAAACAATAAAAAAATTAAAACAGAAGTAGCAATGCTTTTAGAAGTTAGCCAGGTTGACAAATAGTTAAACCAACCATTCCAAACACCTGCTTATCCTTACCCTATTGTATTTTAAGAAGAGTAATTAATATTGTGCTTACATCATCATGTTATGCTTAGGTAGAAAAGGAAATGAAACCTAGAAAACCCACCATTCTGTGTTCTTCCCTTGTTCCACGTTATAACAATAGTCATCAGCCTCATGCAGGGTCAGAACAGGTCCCAGTAAATGGGAACAGTGCAAAGGAATGGCATAATTTTCTGCCAGCACACAGCCTAGAGGAAATCATTTTGACTGTGCCATCTGAATGTGATCGGTGTTCAAACCTCACAAAACCTAATCATCTGTTTAAGCAAGAAAAGAATATTAACGACCTCAAAAATAACCCCATCAAACAAGATATTTGGTAACATTTGTCAAAATGTGATTGGCAGAACTAGTGAAAACTTCCTTCCCGAACTTTTCTTCTCGGATAACTTGTATATTCTCATTTCAGGTTGAAAGAAAGAATCTGTGCTGATGCCATGCTTATGTTTAGCGGTATTATGAGGAGGAACCAGGCTTTGCAACAAAAGCCCAATTGTGCAAGACCATCTCACTGAAGAAACACGGCTTCATTATGTTCAATCTGGACTAAATATTCCTGTCCTGACCTGTGGCTGCATTTCTCAGTCACTACCTCAGATTCCTTATTAGTATTGTAAATGAATCCTTACATAACCTTGAATTTTTCTTTACTCACTTTTAGGACAACTTGTATATTGCAACCTTTCTTTTGGAAATTTCTTAAAACAAAATAGTATTTATGGCATGAAAAAAGTGGAGCATGTGAAAGAGTCCTCTTTTTTCAGAATTTAACCATAGTTTTGGAGTAAGACAACTGTACTATATTTGCATGTGCTAGTAATTATTTGCCATACACAGACCCAGACACACACTTCCCCCAAAAACTCTCAGCTCTGAGGAAATGAGCAAGAGGGAAGGAAAGAATGATAAAACTGGGACACAAACATCCAACTAAATTAAACACTAACCTTCTCTATAGAATCCCACTTAATGACAGGCATACTGTAGGAATTGATCAGTAAAAGTGGTTTTCCAATTGTTACAGTAATCAATTATTAAGGTCGGTTCTATGCATGATTGCTCCAATGTAAGCCTCACTTAGTTCAATTGTGTTTTTCCCCCAATGACAATTGCATAATTTGCAATTTGTATATGGCTCTTCTCCCATATGCTTTTCTGGTTCCAAGATGCAGTCCTTGTATCTGTCATAACTGACAGAAAAGTAGTTCATTCTTCAAAATTCAGGGCAGATGTGCGTAATTTGCACATTTTTTAAAAAAATTCTCCTTAGATGGAGCCAAACATGAATGTGTACAACACTGGGGTCAAGGGAACGCACCAACTACAGCCTTATAAGCCTCTGAAAATTCATGATGGCCTTAATGTAAAAGTTGAACATAAGGCATTCATTATGAAGATATGTACAAAACAATGTAAATTTATCTGTAAATAACTTTAGAATATGTATTAATGTGACATTTTTATTTCTTCCAATTGTATAAAAAGGGAGACACAAAAGTGGTTTTTCTGTGGATATTCAGTGCTCTGTGAATTAGACCTTTGTTTTTCATCCTTTTCTGGATACTATATGAAATTATCTAGTCTTTATGCTGTACAAAATTGTCTCATGGTGTGATTATTTTGTTTCTGTGATTATTTTGTTTCTGTGATTCACACTTGTGCTCAATTTGGGAAGGAATACTGAAATATTCTGATCCTTTTGTGATATTTGCATGATTTTGCAGTTCTTATTTTGGAAGCTAGTTAGAATGTAGCATTTTTCATCCATAATATGATTTATTATATGATCCCCTAAAATGTGGATGGTCCATGTGGGAATTTCAGATTTTGCTCAATTGCAACTCCACCCTTCCTTTGCTATCTACCACGCTTGCCAGAATTGATAGGAATATGATAGCATACTTGGAGATTTATGCATTTATAAGCAGCTGGTACAATGAGGCCATGTGTATCATTATATCATGTAAATGAAGTCAAGATGCAAATGATGTTGCTTGCTCTTCTACCCTCACAGGTGCCACATACACACTATTTATTCATACATTCATTATATATGTGTGCAAAACTGTATTTGAGAACAGAGGCTTCCTTAGCATTTGTTTAATATTTTATACAATTTATGTGGTCCCCCATCTCAATAAAGTGATTCTGAGGGGCTAACAATAAAAAAATTCTAAACTATGGAGCAGATATAATGCTTGTTCTTAAAAGCAACTTTATAAATTGGATCTACTACTTGAAATAAATATTCTGTTCTTATTCTTTTTTGCTATTTAGATATAAAATCCCTATTTTTTGTTTGATTTTTTTTAATGGAAGTTTTTTAATATTCTGTCTATAGCACTGTCAACTGTGCTTTATTCCAACCAAAGATATCGTTATAATAAGAATTTTCAATTAGGATTGGAAATCGAATGGCTAGTCCTTGGTAGTTTGCTTAAAATCAAACATAATTTGTATTAAAGCACATGTGATAAGGAGTCAAAGAAAAGTGAAGATGATTAATTTATTTGGAAGAGAGGAAAACTGAGGGAAAACACATTTTTCTTTCTGCACTAGTTCATAAGGAGTCACAATTATATCTGCATTAAAACATGGTTGAATAAGCACTGTTTATTGCAAAAGTTAGTTTGCTTAAAGCAGCTGAGCACATTCTGATGTGTTGAGTTTCTGTCCATTAAGAGAGATTGCCTTTACATTCTTTTTAAACTAACCAAAAAGGTAAATTTAGGGGAACTTCACATATTTTTAAAATACATCTGTAACCGATCACAAACATATGCTTTACCTAGGTAACAGCAGGCTGCCATTTTACAACTTTATAAATCAAATATATTTTAAAATGCAAACTTAATCATGATTTGCTCAATTTAATTGGGAAGGAAACTTATGATACTTTAAGACTTATCCATTTTATATAGATTGTGTTAAAAAAAAAACATCCTAAGCTTAAAAGCAGAGCCTAGCTTGTGGTCCTTTGTAGTATTCTCTATACTCTTTTCTTAAGAATATGCAAGTATATTCCTATAAAGTATTTCCAGAAAACATACTTTTTTTTTTACAAAATAAGTACTCATGCATTCCTTTTTGAGGCTCAGAACAGCTGCTTCAGTGGATTTCCTGGGTCAACTTTTAATGCATGTGTTCACCTAGTAACCATACTACACTAAGCAGTTTTGGTTTTGTGTGTAGAATTGTGAAGTACCACTTCAAATACTTTAATACTTCTACAAAACAAAATTACTAGGGAAAACAGAGTTTATGACTCTTTTTAATTGAACCGTAAGTTCTCCTTATATTTCAGTTTGATTCTCTTCATCTGCAATAACTGGAGTAAGATTCTTACTCGTGCTTTAACCACAAGACCATAAAATATTCATACTTTGGAAAGTAAATTACTGGACCGTGTACAACAAGCCACCATTTTATTTTCTAAAAAAGGCTCTGCAATCTATTTGAAACCAAGAAACATCGTTGACAAAGCAATTTGCATTTGCAATTAAGTCCCTATCACTTTTTAAATTAAAAGCATGTTTTAAAACAAAAAAGTCAAAGCAAACACAATAGAACATGCTACTAAAGCATCATTGTCTTTTTTGTGCAATATTGAGGATCCAAAATCTAGATTGTTTGATGTAATTGTTTACTTCATTTGGGATATTGTGTAGACAATGAAATGGCAGGAATTACATCTTAGTAAAGGGGATTCAGGATGGTATCATAAGAATTTCCTATAGATTCCCATTTCTATTTTATTAATTTTTGGTTTGCAATAATTATGAGCAATGTTCTTAAGTAGTTCACTCCATTCCAGTATTTAATATCCATTTTCTCTGTATGAGACATGGGAATAACTCTGATATTATTCAAACAGTATAGAGGGAATCCTATTGTTTTCATCTTTAGAGAGAATGCAATTATTTAATATTTCAGGTGTACAGTTATGAACAATAATAGAAAGATAAGACTTATAATGGATGAAAAATTCATGATGTAGATTTGTGCCGTTGTACAACTGTGCAATGAATAAGCAAGAGGAAATAGTCTGGAGTCTGTTTTGTTTTTAAGTATATATGGAACGTGGGAAATAAAAGCAATATGCAATAAGGAAAAAGAATAGAACAGATCCCATTAGCATTCTGTGGTGTAGCTCTTTTCCTCAGATTCCATGCTTGTTCCAAAAATGAAAATTGAATAAACTAGCCAGTTTCATATGGTTCCTGATTATGTATCTGTTGCCATCAACTTACAAATCAGATCTAAACATCGGTCCTTCCTTCGTGACATAAAGTAGAAACAATGTCCATGTAATCACATCAAATACATGCATCAATTTATTTGAGGAGCATTAGCCATTCCTCTTTTGGTGCATGCCATCTTTCAAAAGAAAGTGTGTAAAGCATGCATTCAACATAAACTTTGTGCAGCTGTAGAGCTTCTGTGCAATGCATACATAGTAACAAACTTTGGCTATGTTAGATCCCTTTTTTCCAAATGTTATTTTGATAGAGGGATAGTCAACCAATAACTGTCCTACTGAGATCAGATCTTTTGCCATGATGGCTAACAGCGATGAGATTTGAGGTTCAAGAACACTCAGAAGCCATATTTCTTCCTTCCCTCTCCCTCTCTTCTCTTTTTCTTTTCCAGTAAAGATTACATAAGGTGTTTATTCTTTTCTTGTTCTGTACAAAACACTTTCTTGAAGAAAGATTTGCAGATTCAGTTTTGCAACATTCATTTAGAAATAGAAGAGTTTGTTGTGGTGATTGTTTTAAAAAAGGCAAAAATAAAGGAAAGGAAGACTCGCAACAAATGTCACAAAAATTATCTCATCAGATGTTTAACGAGGTAGATGTTCCAGATTTTAATTGAGTTTTTTTTAGCAGGGAAATCCAATTTAAAATTACCTCACTGAGATTTTAGTTTTTCTTTCTCAGATAGATTTTATATCTAGACTATAATTTACGATAAAGGTCCATAGCAAAACTAAGAGAAGACAACTATCCAAAAAGGTTTGTGAAGTTAAACAGCATCTTTATTTACATAAACAATAAAATAAAAATAAAAACAATTTATATTCAGTGATGTACCAGATATACATATTTATTATGGTAATATTTAAATACTGAATATAGCTTTCAAAGTTAGTTATGAGACAGTCTAGAACAGTGGTCACCAATCTGTGGGCCTGGGGCCTCTGGTGGGCCGCCAGAAAATCTGGGTGGGCCTCAGGGCCTCAGGTTAATAATGAATATTTGCAGAGATGACAGCATGCCCGCCTGGCTTTCCATCCCAGAACACACCCAGCAAGTTTCCGAGAGCGGCCAGGACAGAAACTCCAGTGCAGACTGTTGAGACGTGAGGCGCTGTCCTGGGTGTGTTCTGGAATGCAAGGCCGGGTGGCTGGGTGTGCTGCAACATCTGCAAATGCATGGTGCGTGAAGAAGGGGCAATATCAATTATCTACATGAGCCCATGCGGCCCATCCAGATTTTGGGGAGAGCAGCACTTTTTCATCCCAGCTACCGATAACAGGGAAGAGGAGGGAGACAGCAGGCGGACGGCCTGGCCGGCAAGCGGGTGCTTCCTAGCATGGCCAATCATCAGCAGCGAAAACACCAAGAACTTCACAGTTCAATCCTGAGCTACAGATAGTCTCTTCCACTACAGGTTTCAAAAGCTCCACTT
>JANHFO010001578.1:25960-37179 GCA_032468095.1 Pareas carinatus
GCTTTAAAGGTGGTTACCAACACCTTGAAGTGCACCCGGAAGGCCACAGGCAGCCAGTGCAGCTCGCGCAGGAGAGGTTGCATTGTATATCATCCCTTCTCACCTGGCACTTTCAGATACTAATTGGGAATTTGGGGAGACACCGTTTGGGGACTGTACATTCCAAACTAATACTTGCCTTTTGGGGCTCAGCTACCATATTAGTTTCACCGTAGGTGGAGAGGTTGAATCCTCTGATCTGTCCATCCAGTTCTACATCTGGGCGATCTACACCTGTGGGATTAGCCGTCATTTCAAACATCCCACCCTGACCTATAAAGTTGACGGGGCCATTGTCATCATCACTGTCATTGTCCTGGACAGAAAGAAAAGGGGAAAAATGAACAGGAGTGCAAGCATGTTTTAAGAGATTTCCAGTGTCTCCTTCTCAGTCAGAAAGATCTAAAAATAATAATAATAATGCAAGAAGACATCAACTTGTGACAATTCAGCACATAATTTCTGTTGCTAAGTGAGACAGTTGTTAAGTGAGTTTTGTCCCATTTTATGACCTTTCTTGCCACAATGTTAAATGAACCGCTGCAGTTAAGATAATAAAACGGTAGCGAAGTGAATCTGGCTTCCCCGTTGACTTGTTTGTGAGAGAGACCACCCCCACCCCCAGGATACTGCAACTGTGATAAGTACATGCCAGTTGTCAAGCATCTGAATTTTGATTACATGACCATGGAGACGATGCTATGGTCAAAACAGTCATAAGTCATTTTTTTCAGTAACTCTGAACAGTCACTAAATGAATGGTTGTAAGTACAGATGTGTCTTGAGTGATCAGCATGTCCCAAAGGAGGAAGAGAGTTGACAGAATTACAACAGCTGGAAGATAACTTTTTTTAAAGTGGTATCAATTTTTTTTTACTGCCAATAAATATTTTGGGCATTGGCAACTCTTCCTTCGTCCAGGATTCCCTACTGTGCTCCCACATGCCTCTTAGTAGACATCACATGCACAGTCAAAAGGAACCCATAGTGCATGTTATTTTAGCAACATTTAAAAACTTCTGACTTTCAAAAGCCTTCAATCATCTAAGTTACACACTCTTGCTTTCTACGGAAGAATTGCTCAAATTTCTGTGAAACATCCCACCCACTCACAAGCCATTCAAGCTGCTGTATTGGTTTAGACTCGGAACAGTCAGGCTGACTGGTCATAAAAAGAGAGTAAAGTCCCACAAAATCTGGAAATTCTCTGCTTCTCCATTTTGCCCAAAAACTACTTCCTCTTCCATTGCAAAAACTGTGACATCCCAGAGATCAGCTCCTAAGAGATGCTTCTGCTTGCTCAAACCTTTAACTAGGAAGTAGTTACAGCGTGAGACCCCCAATCACCAAAATGCCGACAAAGACATCTCTTGGAACCTGTTAGGCACCTGGATTTTTTTTCATATAAATATGGAACACACACACACACACAAACTCGAAATACCAGTGACTGACTGAATGACTCATCACGAGATCTCAAAAGCTATAAGAGCTACAAACATGAAATTTGGTACATACCTTCATCTTGGCATCTAGGCACTCACTAATGATTTTTTGAAATATTAATTTTTACGCATACAACTACCGCCTCCAGCTGCTTTCTGGGGAAACAAGCAGCCCAGCTCTGGTGCATCAATAAAGGTGAAGTGTGCATGCAAGTGGAAGCAGATTTAATGGATAGTCACGGGATCTCAGAGGTGGTTCCAAGAGCTAAAGGGAGAGCGACTGGGGAGTCCCCGAAGGTGCTTTTTCAAAAGGCAGCTGAACTTGCTTTGTTCTTGCTTGAAGACGTTTCGCTTCTCATCCAAGATGCTTCCTCTCCAATCAGGAGAAAGGTAACAAACAATGTTGGATATTTTGTCCAATCACAACCATCTACCGATCCGAAATTAAAAAATTAAAATAACTCATGTAAAAAATAATATTTTGAAAAATCCTTTCTTAGTGAGCTCCTAGATGCCAAGATGAAGGTATGTAGCAAGTTTCATGTTTGTAGCTTTAATAGTTGGGAGATCTCGTGATGAATCAGTCAGTCAGTGAGTATATATAAATATATAGTTAAAACAAAAAGCTAGCCTGAAACGAAGAACAATGCCACCACTTAGCACGACCTTTATTTCCCAGGTGAATTGTACAGCAATACAGGTAGTTCTTGATTTACAACCATTCACTTAGTGACCGTTCAAAAGTTCCAACCGGCAGTGAAAAGTGACTTACAGCTGCTTCTCACACTTAACAACCATCACACCATCTTCAGGATCACGTGATCAAAATTGGCAACTGGCAGGTATTTACAAACGTCGCAGAATTCTGGGGCCAAGCGATCGCCATTTGCGAAATTCCTACACAGCTTCTGACAAGGAACATCAATAAGGGGAGCTGAATTCACTGAACAATTGCGTGATTCATATAAACGTAGCGATTCATTTAACAGCCATGGCAAAAAAAGATTGTAAAATTGGGCACGACTCACTTAACAACTGCCCTGCCTAGCAACAGAAATCCTGATTCCAATTGTTGCCATAAGTCAAGGACTACCTGTACTGCACAGCAATTCTTAAGCTTATGTTCTGAAATGGAGACAAACGAATTGTTCTTCCTCCTGTTAACCTTGTTCACATTCCTTCATGGGTGGTGATGCCTTTTTAAGGCTTTTCAATTGAGACTGTAATGACTGGAACCTTTGTCCTATTATAGAATTAAAATTTTTCATGGTTTCATTAGCTATCCTACCAAAATCTTGATGCTACCAACAACCAACAATTTTTATGTTTTCTGTTCACTGCCCTGAGTCCTTCGGGAGAAGGGCAGTATATAAATTTAAATAAATAAATACATAAATAAATAACCATTATTTATTTATTTTATTTAAAAGTTTTATAAGCACAAACATAGTAAAATAGAAAAAATAGAACAAGTGCAAAGATTAAACACTTTTTTTTTCTTCCCTCCCCCCACCAACAACCAATTTTTATAGCTTACAGCCGCCAATTTCAGGCAAGAAAGGATGGAGGTGAAACACAGAGGACACTTCTCATTATTAGAACTCACCTGCACTGCAGGACAGAAATTGGTGGTATCATTGGGATTGTTGTAATCGTATTCTCCGACGTCTTCATCGTCGTCACATCTGGATGAATGATCCTGCAGTGGCATCTTTGATAGCTGTAGAAACAAAATAACTTGAAAGAGTAATGGCAGCCACTGCTAATGGAAAGAATTAATTCACTAAGTCAGTGAGGGCAAACCATTTAGACAATGAGTGCCTGGATGAGTCGCGGCTAATGAATCACGGCTCGTGATGTCATCACCCGGCTTCGCTACTCTTTTCTGAGCATTCTCAGCTCTGGGGTGATGCTGGGGTGATCTGGCTCGCATGCCGACAGAGAGGGCTCTGCGTCTGCATGCTGTCTCTTGGTCAACCTCTTCTGCCCAGAGTGGCAGGTTGTAAGCATCATTGCCGTGATCAAGCAAACCTTACCCTGATCTGCAGTTTGAGAAACAGCTGAGTGAGGTTGTCTGGATCATAATGGAAGTCTGCTGGCAGGGTGTTGCTTTTCTTGCTTTGGATTCCAAGGGTGGACTTGGCCAGAACCGTAGCTGCCTGTTTTAGAAAACCAGAAACGTTGGTTTCGATAGGGGTGTGTGTGCTCATCTCCGTTTCAAAGCCATTGAGCCTGCGCTATCCAAAGGCATTTCCGCGGTCATGTGGCCAACAAGACATTGCAGAACGCTGTTATCTTCTCACCAAAGTGGTACCTATTTGTCTATGCACATTTGCTTTTATTGTTTTTATTATCAACATTAAGATACAAAGAAAATGAAAATAAAGAATTGGAAGAGAGGAAAGAAGGTAGGGAAGGGAACGTGAGAGGGACAGGAAGGAAAAGGAGAAGAAAAAAAAGCGTTGATTTCAGACTCTTTCCCGCACAGTATAGAATAACAGCCTTCTAGCCACAATGTTTTGCTTTTACACATAATATATAATTTGCCATTTCTATTTCAACAGTCTATCTAACTGGCCAACCCAAAATGAAAATTCTTTTTTTCCCCTACCACAAGCACAAAATCCAGAAGGAATATTCAAATAAAAAAGCCTATGCACATTTGCATGCTTTCGAACTGGTAGGCTGGCAGGAGCTGGAACGAGGACGGGAGTCCACCCTGTCACTTGGTGCTCAGATCTTGCACCTGGGCTACCAGCTCTTAACTGGGGAACTACCGCATCGCCCTAATTTAGATTTGGCATGTGCACAATTTCATTCATTCCCAATGCAAACATCAGCTATAAATGGATTTCAATTGGCTGGGCCAGCCAGTATCTAAAAAAATACTTTTGGAAAAATGGCCTGCAAATCATGATTGGGCAGGATAGGTGTATTTGGCTAAAGCACGATTAATAGAGATTATTCTGTGCTCAGAGTCTGTTGAACCATGGATTTTCGACCGAGTTAATGAAGTTCGGGTGGAGAAGGAACATAAAACTTAAAATCCAAGGGCAACACCATTTGCCATCACCATTTAATTTTTGTCGTGGCACCCAACTGGTTTAAATAAAAACTAAAGGAAGATATGATGCAGTGTTTGCAGTACTGGCAATGCACAATGCCTTCCACAAGCCGGAAGTAAGTCTAGTTTTAAAATTGCTCACATGAGTGGGGCCCTGCGATCGCCTGGTGCTTGTGCGAGTGGGGCTGTGCGTTCACGTAGTCATACTTGCGCAACATCCCGCCACTCATGTGGCACAGTTGCCAATAGGTCACGGCCCACAGGCTGGGGCCCCCTGACCTAAGAAATAGTGATTAGTCTTTCATTGGGAGTCGAGCTGGGAATCGCAGCCATAACTCCACCGGAGGGCAGACAGTATAGGTCAGAGCGCTGAGGGCAACACTGAGAAATTCCATTGAGTTGCCGAGTTAACATGCAGGCCATGAACCTGAGCAGGATTGCCAAGTAGCAAGAAGGGTGTGCTGGCAGCTCTTCTTTCTAGCAATTAACTTCCTGCACTAGGAAATCGGGGCATTGACCATCTCCAAGCAGGGTTGTTAAAATGCAGCGTAGAGGAAAGTTTCCCTTCCTTCCAGCAACCTTCTCAACACTGAAGACAGAAAGGGTGGGTGGAGAGACAAAAGCAGCAGAGGGAAAGGGGTGTGGTGGGGCTCTGCTCACAGGGGGGCAGTGCCCACTTACAGTATAGATCTCTGGCAACTCAGGTACTGAAGACACCTGATACATTCCTGTGGCCTGCAGACTCTGTGCTTCAGAAAGGGCTGCTTATTTAGATGCTTATTTAACACTAAAAAGTTTTGGGGCAGGAACCTCGGAGGTCTTCTAGATCAGTGGCCCTCATATCTTTGGGCACTAGGGGACCGGTTGCACAGAAAAGATTTTCTCCACAGACCGGAAGGAGCTGTGGTTTTGTGTGCTGCCTGCATCTTGCGAATGAGGCTTGGCTTGTTGCTGTTATAGTTGCTGTTATGCTGTGACTCAGTGCCGGTCCATGGACTGGGGATTCCTGTTCTAGAGCAATGGTCCCCAACTTTTTGGGCACCAGGAACCGGTTTCATGGAAGACATTTTTTCCATGGACCGGGATGGGGGGAGGGAGAAGGAGCAGGCAGAGGGAGGGGAAGGGAATAAAGACATAGAAAAGCCTTCATGGGAAGAGGTTTTCTTGTTCTGCTTTGGTGAAAAATGAGAAGATGCAGAGAAACCTTCACTGGAAGAGGGGAGAAGAGAAGAGACAATCCCAACTCAGCCTTCCAGGCCAAAGACTCAGCATGTGGAGGAAGTGCTGAGAAAATTGTTCCAAAATAAAAGAGAGACCAAACCAACTTGGCATTGCACAAGCTCAGCGGCATGGGAAAAGGTGCAAACTAGAGAGGGATTCCCTTGGAGATGCAGCACTTAAGGAGAAAGGCAGTTTCTCTCCTTCACAACCCCCTCCTGGTTGCAAGATGAGCTGGCACGCACTTAGTTTGCAAACCGGGAGAGCTGTGTAATGAAGGGAGTGCGAGCCGGGTTGGAGGAGAGAAGAGAGGTGAGGAAGGAAGAAGAAGAGGTACCAGAAAGAGCAGGAGAAGGAAGAATGCAGAGACCAGGAGCGGAAAGCCAGTTGCAAGCACCGCCCTCCCCCGCCCACTACAGACTCACTGCATGCCTGGAGATGGAAGATGTGCGTGGGTCGGTTCCTAACCCTCTGCGGATCAGCCCCGACCCATGGACTGGAGGTTGGGGACTCCTGTTCCAGAGTCCACACCCCTATCAACACAACTGAATTCTCTTCTGCACAGGCACTGAATACTGAAGGCTTTTTATGACTTTGGTTTGTATTAACTTATTTATGTTTTTAGTAGATATTTATATTTATCTTTTATGATTGCAAGTTGCCCAGAGTTACTCTGTGGTAAGATGGGCGACCAATAAACTATAAATAAATTAATAGATAGATAAATGACCCGTCTTTATTTTTCAATGCAAAGATTTGTTCTGTAATTTGAACAAATTAATGAATCAAAGTCTACTCCTAAAGATTGTTCTTCTAATTTTTGTATCAATCAATTAGAATAGAGCTGGGCGGGACCTTGTAGGTCATCTAGTCCAATCCCCTACTCAAGCAGGAGACCGTCCCAGACAAGAAGCTGTCCAATCTTTACTTGAAACACCAGCACCCACCCACCTCCAGCGACGGAGCACCCACAACTTATGGAGGCAAATCGTTCCACCATCTGAAAATGTTGGCTCTCTCTTTAATGATTTTCCACCTGTTACTTCTTATCCTGCCCTCAAGAAAACACCTACCCGTGTTTTGCGGAAGTGAAGTTCAAACTCAATCTCCTCATCAAAATCGATCTCAAAGACTTTCTTAGTTGTTCTTCTGTTACTGATTCTCTCAGAGTTGGCATCACCTGTGCAGATGACAGAAAACAATGCAAGAGGATGGAGGAAACAATATTAAATCTTTTGTTTGCTAATGTGGCTGCCGGTAGGCAGGAACTGCATCGTTTAATAAAAGTGAACTCCAACTGCCTTCAAACAGGCAGCACAAAATGGCACTTTCAAAATAATTAAACATTAGGTATAGCTCTACTCCAGGGTTTCCCAACCGTGGCAATTTTAAGGCGGGTGGACTTCAACTCCCAGAATTTCCCATGCTGGCTGGGGAATTCTGGAAGTTGAAGTCCACCTGCCTTAAATTTGCCAAGGTTGGGAATCCTTGCTCTACTCTGACCTATCAATCCTGGCAGTGGTGTGAGAAAATAAAAAATTAAGAGTGGAAATATAACAATAAATATTGAGGATGCAATTTATCTATATGTTATTAAGCAAAAATGAGATAAACCCGTGATACCATTTCTATTACGGAGTAAGAGACCAACATGTTCTGTACTGCTTATTGCAGAATATGCGTTTGTAAACTTCAGGCAGCCACGGCCAGAGCATTATTGTCGATAGGGGAATGTGCATGTGTGCACCCACACACCCTCATGTGCGGGGATGATGAAGCCGAAGGAGGAGGAGAAGAAAATAGTAAAAGAGGTTAGACAGACTCAAACCACAGGAAGGGAAACAGTAACAGATAAGTGATGGCGGTTCTTCATTGAATCACAATTAACTGTGACTGCTTAAATCTTGACAATCCCTCCCCAAACTCTGCCCACCGTACCTTTATGGCGTGGTTTAAAACGCCAGTGTTCTGGGCCTGCCCACATGGACAAAATTCGGGGGCTGAAGTAAGAATACTCGCTGGGGTTCATAGACAGCTGGAGACACATGGACCCAATATCCCCTTCTTCCATTGAAACCAGGTTTTCTCTATAATAAACAGATTGAACACAAGTTTTAAAAGATTGACCGTGTGCTTCTTCAAGTCTGTTGTACAGGCATTCTTTGACCTAACAACCATTTGTTTAGTGACCATTCTAAGTTACAGAGGCACTGGAAAAAGTGACTTATGATCATTTTTCACACTTATGACAATCATAGCACCCCCAGGGTCATGCGATTAAAATTCAGACACTTGGCAACTGGCATGTATTTATGACGGCTGCATTGTCCTGGGGTAACGTGATCAACTTTTGCGAACGTCTAACCAGCAAAGTTCCTGGGGGAAGCCAGATTCACTTAACGACCGTGTCATTAACTTAACAATTGCAGAGATTCACTTAACAACTCTGGCAAGAAAGGTTGTAAAATGGGGCACTCACTTAACTAATGTATCACTTATCAACAGAAATTTTGAGCTCAATCATGGCCAAGACTGGCTACATGTGGTGTTTCCTGAATAACATCCATGTTTTTACAAATGTTGTTCCTGATCATTTTTTTAGTGAAGACAACAGGCAACTCTCATTAAAAACTTCAGAGCAACACCCCCACACCCAAATACTCCAAGGAGGGCATACCTTGAATGTTCTGGTGCTACTCGGCAAGCCTCCAGCTTTTCGGAAAATTCACCAAGATCTCTCGCCATTGTCTTGTCTAGAACATCAGCATCAAAATCGTCTTCCATTCCATCTTCAACAAAATCTTCGGGTTCGTTATCGGTCTCCACATTGATATCAAATGCCTGGTCACTCTTCTTGAATTTATCCAGTAGAGCAGAGACTGACTGAAGACAAAACAACATTTAAAGAGGAAATCCCCCCCCCAATGATGGTTAAGAGAATGACAATTAAAAGCTAACTGTACAGCGCTATGCCCTAAACAGTTATAGAATACATAACAATAAAGCTGAGAATAGACAAATGAGCTTGTGTTATTCAAACTTCACTGCAAGGTTCCTGCCGTTTTAAGTTTCAACACTTCATTACAGAACTTAAGAAAACCTCTAGAAACAAGATCTGATAAGAAACTCGGCTGCCCACAATAGGGTGGCATCTTATGGATATAAAATTAAAAGAATGTTGAACTCCAGTATAGGGTCATTAGGACAACTCTTTTTGATACAAAGCAGCAACCAAAATTTACATACCTCGTGATGGGTTTCACTGTTCCACTGGGTAAACAGAAAGCCAGACAACGAAGGGCAAATGGGAGTCTTTTCACTACATCGTAGAAGGATGGCTAGATACAACAGCAAAAGAGAAGAGTTCAGCAAGAAATCTGAGATTAAAAGCTATTAAAAATCTCACACGTTGGAGATTTCCGGTTCTGGTCTCGGCTGAGCGGAGACGAGGCAGCCAGAGCTCTGGCTGCTGAAGTCTCTTTCTTTGAGCTTTCGGGGGCCCGGAGGTCCTAGGCAGTCCCGTAGACGCTGCCGAAGACGGGGTGCAGCGGAGGTACGTGCCAGCAGCAAACCGACACTAACGCCTGTCACTTTTTGCCCTTTTTCGCAAAGGAACGAAGAGGCACATGGGCGTCATTGAAGCTGAGGCTCCGGAACAGTTTTAAGATCGTTAAGAAGACGGAAGCAACAAATACAAAAACCAATCCAAAAGAAATTAAATCTAAGGTACTCTTTGCCTAATTCTGATTTTTGAAAATGGTTCCCCCTATAAAAAGAGTTAAAGCGGTGAATGAGCACGTATGGGAAGGATTGCTTTACAGAAGAAAATAGGAAATAGACAATAAATCCTCTGGGGAAATTACAGCTCTTGAGACTAATTGGATTATAAATGAATTCTATTAAATTTAAACTGTATTAATACTACTTTAAAAAGAAAAAGAAATAAGTGATTGAAAATCTGACTGAAAGCGGATGGGAAAAATAAGGACTGTGGAAGAAAAGGGAAAAATAAAAGGATTACATTTGACTCCATACTAAAAGATGAATGTTTAAAGATAACAAACTGGGACTAAAAAAGGGGGAGAAAATAGCCGACCAAGAACAACCTACATTATATGCTGGCCTCTCATTTGATCAATGGGGGAAAAGCTGGCAAGAGGATGTACAAAGGCAATTGGATAAACTTTGTGAACAGCTACAAGAGCTTCAAAAGAGGAAGGAAAGTCCAAAAGCAAATCCAGCACTAAACATTAAAGCAAGAAGGAAGAAATTAAGGAAAAGTAGAAGAATAATCAAGGAGCTGTAAAAAAAAGGGACTGACAGAGGAAAAAAGACAGAAGGAATGCAAAGTTCTTCAAAGAAAAATGGAAACAAAATGCATGCTAAAAATGTAAACCCCAAAGTAAATGAGTTTGGAAGAAAGAGGGTGAAGAGTTAAATGGGAAAAACTCATAAAATGAAATACAAGGTGGAACAGAGGAAAGGGGCAGGAGAATAAGAGGAAAAATAAGAGAGAGTTAGAAAAAAGACCAGATAGAAAGTTAAACAGGGAAGTAAATCTCCAAAGGGAAAAGGTGGATGTAAGGGACTCATTCATTAAGAAAGGAATAGGGTAAAAATTTAAATATGTGATTATTAACAGGAAACTAGGTTAATGAAAAAAATGGCATGTGATATGGTTTTGATGGGTTACAGGGTAGGTGATTTACTTAAAATAAGATGAAAGAGAGAGAGAGAAATGGGAAAGTTTAAAAATGGATTATCCTTTTCATCTCTGTTCATATTGGTGATTTTTATTTTTAAAGGGAAAAGTAGTGGTGCTATATAGAAGGAAAAGAATTGATATTGTGCTAAACAAATTATCCAAAATACTAAAGACCACAGGGGGTAAAGGGAAAAAAAGAATTAAGGGTTAAATTAAAATTAAATTTAAAAATTAAAGAGAAAAATTGATGGGGCTTAAAGATGAAACATGAGGCATTTTATACATAAACAAGAACAACAAGGAGACAAAAATTAATAGATGATATAAAGTGGAATAAAAAGGAAAGGAAATGAAGATGTTTATTTGGAAATGTGAAAGCTAAATTTAAAATTGAAAGAGAGGGAAAAATGAAGGGAAAAGGAAAAAAAATGGAATTATACTATTTGATAGAAATGGAAATGAAATGAAATGAAATTGTTTTACTTGTAAATAAAGCAATGTTTAAGGTGTAAAAGGGAAGAAAATAGATGATAAATGCTTCATGGAGGTAATGTTTAGGCTGATGGTATGGATGGATATTTAGAAGGAGAAAAGGAGGACTGAAGAGGAAACGAGAAGGAGGGAAGGGAAGGGAAGGAGGTTGAAGGAAATTAGACAGGAGACTAAAATAGAAGAAGGAAGGAAATGACGTGACTAAATTGGGATAAGGATTGCAGCCTTATAAATAACTTTTAAAAAAAACATTAAA
>JANHFO010001578.1:37279-51083 GCA_032468095.1 Pareas carinatus
ACCAACACCTTGAAACGCACCCGGAAGTCCACCGGCAACCAATGCAGCTCGCGCAGGAGGGGGGTCACATGAGATCTTCTATTAGCACCCAACACCCCCCGCGCGGCCGCATTCTGCACAATCTGGAGCCTCCGGGTGCGCCCCAAGGGGAGCCCCATGTAGAGAGAATTACAGTAGTCCAGACGGGCCGTGACGAGTGCTTGAGTGACTGTGCGCATGGCGTCGCGATCTAGAAAGGTGAAAGGTGAAACACCGCAATTATGAAGTTAGTAACCCGTTTGTTAGGTGAATCTAGCTTCCCCATTGACATCGCTTATCAGAAGGTTGCCAAGTGATCACATAACCCCGGGACACTGCAACCATCATTAATACATGCCAGTGGCCAAGCATCCAAATGTTTGATCATGTGACCATGGGGGGGGGGGGGGCTGCAATGCTTGTAAGTGTGAAAAACATTCATAAGTCCCTTTTTCCAGTGCCGTTATAACTCCGAATGGGCACTAAATGAATGGTTGCTGTACATGGAGGACTACCTGCATGACCTTGAAATAAACATTTGAACGTTAATAATTTGGAATGGAAGAAAAGGGAGGAAAAAGAGGAGTGAATACCAGTAATTTGTGCGAACTACATTTAGGTCAAGGATTGTAAAAAAATGAACATGATTCTTTTTTGTCCTTCTTGCTTCGTTATCAATACTAACACCCTCAAAATAATCATTACTGTAATTAGAATAGTTTGCAACCAATTTTTCACACCTACATTTTAAGTCAGCCACTTTCACATGAGAAGAACTTGGTGTCTCAGAAGTCAGAGAAGATGGCAAAGGCACGACCATGGAATCAAACAGGACTTCACTGAGGTAGCTGTGTGTATGGAGTGTGGTAAGGAACACCCCAGCTGTACTGCATTCATCAAAGGAGGAGGCTGTTTTTTGGAACATGGGATCAATCTGAAGATAAAAACCAGGAAAAATTGGGGGTGTTTGCTGGATTATGAGGCAATCCCACCTTCCCACCCCGCGCATCCTATTCCCTCCCTCCCCATCTTTTTTAACTATAATTTTATTTGGATTGTGATTTCCACTGCATTGTTTTAGAAATATTTATCTGTTAGGATTTTAATATGTTACTGCTGTAAGTCGCCCAGAATCATTTTGGTACGAGATAGGTGGCAAATAAACTTAATAACTAATAAATAAATAAATACCCACATTTAAATGTCAATTGCCAGATTTGCAAGCTGGCTGAATCACCTCTGATCATTCATTGCTTGGGCCTGTCCAATTAGCTCAATATCAATCAATCTAGACTGTCTCTTAACACTCTTCTCTACTTTTATCGCCACAAAATAGCACAGGGTTCTCTTTGCAGCTGTTCTTGCAACAAAATTATTAATAGCATATAAAATAGACATGAAGATAGTTTTAAAAGTATAAATATGTATACCCTTTGAAAAACAAAGTTACCGTGGACATTTATAATTGTATATCATTGATATCACAGAATTGTATGGCTAAACAAAAAATCTTTTCTCGCAAGAAAAACAACTTCTCAACATTCAAAATGTATCTTTTATTTCCAGTACAATCAATTAAACATTGCTGTGATTATATTATTTTACTAAGGCCGTATTATTTGTCTTATGTGATTGTAATCCCAAGATGGAATTTGAACTGCATGGTGGAACACCTGGGCTAAATTATGGGGCTCCTCGCATAATATAAGAACATCCCTGCTAGACCAGGCTGATGGCCTATCTCAGTGATGGCTATCCTTTTAGACACCAAATGCCTGGACGAGTTGCAGCTAATGAGTTGCAGCTCGTGACATCATCGCCCGGCGCCACTACTCTCTTTCTGAGCATGCTCAGCTCTGGGGCGATGCTGGGGCGACTTAGAAAGCTTCTAACAACAACGGGTAAATCAACTATTATTTAAAGCCTGCAATTCCAGAGGTTGCATCAAGTATCAACCAATATTTTGCAGTATACCCAAGCATTCCTTGGACAGTAAAGGTGACTAACAAGCAAGTACTGAAGCGCATAACGCCAGACATGTCACCGGAAGGCAAAATCACAAAATTGCACCTCACTTACTTTGGCTATGCCATGCGGGAAAGCTCACTTGAGAAAGCCATTATGCTTGGAAGAGTTTGAGGTAAGAGGAAAGCAGCCTGCACAAGAACACAGTGGCTGGATACCATCAAAGCTGACACCAGCCAGAGCAAAAAAGAACTCACAAGAAATAGCACAAGATCGGAAGATGTGAGGAGACCTGGCCCTTAGAATCACCAAGTCGGACACGACTGGATGGATAACATCATCGTTATATACAAGCATGACAGTACAGGTGAGTAAAACTTTGCAGTTCAGGAACTACCTTGTTTCCCTGAAAATAAAACCAGGTCTTATATTAATTTTTGCGCCAAAAGACGCTTTGGAGTTTATTTTCCAATTAGGTTTTATTTTGGGGAAAATGCGGTACTAAAATGCATCCATCTGGCTGAGGATCTTAACTGGGGTTTATTTTTTTGGTAGGGCTGATATTACAAGCATCCTGAAAAATCAGGCTAGGTCTTATTTTCCGGTTAGGTCTTATTTTGGGGGAAACGGGATAGTTCAATATGCCATCTTCAAACTCACAAAGTTTCTTGATTTTCCTACCAATGTTCACACATAAGATCTTTCTTGAAATGAGCTTCTGACAGGAGCTCTGCACAATAAAATTTTAAGCTCACATGGAGGCTATGTTTCCCTTGTAGCTGTCCACAATTGAAACATGGATATCACTGACAGGGCTGAGAGTTCCGTGATATCAGGAGGGAGGCCTGACTGCATGGACGCTACATCTCTCCCCTGCACTTACATTTAATGATAGTAAGGGGTAAAGAGGGCTAAAGTTACTGCTTACCATGCTCATAAATAGGAAAACATATTGTCTACGTCAAACACGGAGCCCATCAGATGTAAAAGCAGAACTGTATCCTTTTTGCTACAAGGAAATCATAAAACTGAGCACACATTTTGGTGATATGGAGGCAGTTTGCTTCTACAATAGACAGAAAGACAGTTATAACGCAATGACTATGGAAGAGCCTGTCTCTCCATTGCCCATACTTCATACTTTGTATGAGGGCAATTCAGAAAAAAAATCTCCATTTGGTTATCAATAAGAGACATTGTCAGATACAGAACATTTATTATACACATCAGAAAACTACAACTAAAAAGTCATGTAATTTGACATAATTGCCATTCCAATTGAGGTCCTTGTCATCTCGTCTAACAAAGTTTGAAATCCCTCCTGCAAAGAAATCTCCCTCCTGGGAATGAAGCCACCCTGGAACAGCATCATGAAGCACATTGTTATCATCAAAGTGGTGCCATGCAAGCATCAGGGCATGCTGACTTCCGGTGTGGTGTTGGTTCATAATAATGCTTGCCCACACAGCGTTAGATGCACCCAAGAACTTTTGGAGCAGTTCCAGCGTTGGGATGTTTTTCATCCTCCCCACCCCCCATAGCCCAGATTTGACACCGAGCGACTCCCGCCTCTTCTGGCTTCATCTCCAGGAGGGAGATTTCGTTGCAGGAGGAATTTCAAACCTTGCAAGACGTTATGACAAGTGCCTCAATTTGAATGGTGATTATGTCAAAAAGTAATGCAATCTTGTAGTTTTCTAATCTGTATCATAAAAGTTCTGTATCTGCGAGTGTCTGTCATGGAAGGGATATCCAAATTGTAGAAAATGTAAGATCAACAGATAACTAAGGGAGAAGAAAAGTCATTTTCACTGAGCTCTCACCTCACACTTGCGATCTGTCTCAGAGACATTGATATTATTCAAATTTTGTTCAATGGTTTTGTACAGATGTTTCCTCTTATTTGGACGCTTCTTAGAATGCTCCAAATTTTCCTTCCCGTCACCTACAAAAGGAAAGTCCAGGCCTTAAGTGGAATTTTCAGCAGAACTTTAACAAAGGTTTGTTGTGAATACTTTCAAATACAACTGAGTGACAAAATCAAACACCGCAGCTATTGTTTTTTTTTTAAATTCACTCATTAGAAAAAAAAATGCTTTCAAGTAAATCTCATTATTCAAATTATGGTTTAGGTGCCACAACACAACACTACCCTGAAAAGTATGAATTGTGCCTGTTAACAACGATGAAAGGATCCTCCAATATCAGTTGTGTTGTGTCTGGATCTTACATGTGTTATTATTTGTAAGAAAGGGAGACTTTTCTATTACTTTTGCTTTTCTTCTACAGTGATGACGCTTAGCAAAGCCTCTTTCCTATATCTAAAGTCATCAATTTACAGCTCCAGGGTTGCAAACTTACACAAACCCTAGTCAAAAATGGGTGCACAATTTCCACTCATTTGAAATGAGAATGTACATTGCTGTGCCATTCTTAAGATCTGACATAACATAGTTCAGGAAAAGAGAAAAAGCAAAGTCCCCTTAAAGCAATATTTCCCCCCCAAATCCTTTATATTGATGACATAGCCCACCCCTTTGGGTATCTACGTCTCTCAGTCTAAAGCAAGGTGGTCCCAGCTGTCCAATGGTTTCGCAACATAATCCTTGCTATTTAAGTATCATACTTGTTACTAAAGTAGATGGTTGATCCAATTTGCTCGGTAATGTTAATGTGACCTGCAGCTACGCTCCATGTTTGGATTTTGTTCTGAGGTTCAAATAAGCAAAGGGAATGAAAAAAATCCTACATCTATCAGAGAAGAATTTTAAGGAGAGGAAAGAGGCTTCTTTGAGCTAAGCTCTTCCAAATTATATGCTCAGTTAATAGCAACAAAAATCCCACCTGTATCCTTGTTATTCTCAGAATCTGCAGCTGCAGAATCTTTGCCCAGCCCTCCAAGGACGCGATAAACATCTGCATGGACAGCATCGACTCTCACTGCGTAAATCTTTGCGCTGGCATCAAGAGTGCCAGCTGCTACCTGTAAAAGCAAATGTAAAGAAATGAGATAGATCCCAACTTGGGGCAAGAGTCTATCCCTTAAATGTCTTTGAGTAATGGCCAAAAGAATGCAAACAGAGCTTTTATTTTTTTCCCTTTCCTTTTCTTTTTACAGAACTATTATTATACACATTAGAAAACTGCAGCATTACATGACTTTCCGACATAATCGCCATTCAAATTGAGGCACTTGTCATTATGTTTTACAAAGTTTGAAATTCCTCCTGCAAAGAAATCTCCCTCCAGGGAATGAAGCCAGAACAGGTGAAAGTCGCTTGGTGCCAAATCTGGGCTAGCGGGGGGAGGGTGTTGGTCAAAAATATCCCAACGGAACTGCTCCAAAAGTTCCTGGGTGCGGATAGTACAGGCAAGCATTATTATGAACCAACACCACATGGGAAGTCAGCATGCCACGACGCTTGCAGTGGAGCGCTTCGACAATGACAATGCGCTTCACGATGCTGTTCCAGCGTGGCATCATTCCCAGGAGGGAGATTTCTTTGCAGAAGGAATTTCAAACCTTGTAAGACATTGTGACAAGTGCCTTCATTTGAATGGCGATTCTGTTGAAATGTCATGGAATGTTGTACTTTTCTCATGTCTATAATAAAAGTTCTGTATCTGTGAGTGTCTGTCATTGGTAACCAAACTGAGGTTTTTTTCTGAATTGCCGTCATATTTGTTCCATAAATCCCACAATCTCTAGCATGCTGGTCAGATATTAGAAGGGGAGGTTTCTTCTGAAAGGAATGAAACCAAAAGGAAAGAGTAGTATTGGACTCATCACCCAGTCATCACCATGTTTCAAGCCAGTCATGCACAGCAATTTGAAAGATAACCCAACATTTGCTTTTCATATTTTATATACATCACACGAAAAGCCAAATTAGGAAACATATGACCTTGAAGTTGGTGAGTTCAGAATCTTTCTGCTTGAGTATTTCAGTCATGTAGTCAATGAGATGTAATCCAAATGCATTCTTTGTGGTGATTTTCTGGAAGGAAAGACACAATTAAACAACAACAAAAAGGTGAGCAATGTGGTTAGAATAATGACTACAACTGTGTGCATCACCAAGCTCGAAAAAATTCACCAATCTCATCTCTAAAATACCAAGCCATAATGTTAAGATTTTGGATTTCTTGTCTCAAATTGAATAGCACCCCTTAATATTAAATGTCACCAATAGTTAGGACTATAGGTTAACCACAACAATACCAACAAATGTCCCTGTCTCAAGCGCTGCCTTAAAGAGAGGGAGGGGAATGACTTAAGCTGGATATTCGGGACCACAGGATGGGCTTTCTGAAGATCCTGCTAGGCTAGGGGCGGGCAATTAATTTTCCCAAGGGGCTGTTGTGGAGGGCTGTGAAGGTGCGTAGATATGCACGCACATACATACATAAACTGGAAAAAAATAGTAGTCACCTTCAAAATAAAAACAATCGATGTGGGCCTGACAAGAACAGCCAAAGGGACAGATGTGGTCCAGGGGCCATAAAATCCACAGGCTTGTGTTAGGTTCTTGTTTTGAGATTTCATTTGATATGCCCTATGCTTTTCAGGCACAAAATGTTTGAAAACTGGTTTTGATTTATTGATTTACAAAAAAAAAAGTAATAAAATTTGATGCAGGACTTAAGATGCTGAAGCAGAACCCAAGAGACTGGGAGTTCTGGTCCTTCCTTGGGCATGAAAGCTGCACGGGCATTTATTTAGTGTATGGCATATCATACATGACTTGGCAGTATATAATAACATATAAGCGATATATATTAACAAAGCTGCCTAGGTGTCTTTGGATTAGTTACTCTCTCATAGACCACTCTCCCCACAGAGATGTTGGCCTGAAAGGGGAAAATAAATAAGAGGGAGTATTATGTGAACAACCTTGAATTCTACAAAAAAGTGGATATCATATATATATATCAATAAAAATTTCAAAATTCCTGCAATTGTGGAATACCCAGTCCTAGAGCTAGTTTTTCTAAATACTTCTTTTGTATAATTGTGAGTAGTAGGAAAAGTTTAACTCACATTTTCTGTTGAAAGTTTGATGCACGTGGAATAATGATCTGCTATCTGAGTATTGGACAATTGTGGGATTGCTGGCAGCGAAATCTCTGTTTGCCTACAAGACAAATGGAGACAAATGGACATGGATAAGGCACATACCACATATATATGTCCTTGAAGTTCCATTGGACCTGACCCATTTCTGTAAACTGGTCATGCTTAAAGTCCCACCTCCTTAAAAGCTTCAAAGCACATCCTAACCTCCGCTGCATATTCCAGTGCAATGACATGGTCACTCTTTTTCGGTGGGTGTGTCTATGCGTGTAAAAATTGCTCTTACCTGTTAGCGGGAGACGGTATGGACAGAGGCGATTCAGTGCTAAACTGTAGATCGAACACTCTGGAGCGCCTCCGCTGTTTCCTCTCCCGTTCATCATCATTCTGCGGGCAGTTTTGCAACACTGGAGTACCAGAGGCACTGAACGGCTGTCGTCTGGTGCCAGGGGACACAAACACACTGTCGGATGAGACATTGCCCTTGGAGCCAGCAGACTGTGGCGTTGAAAAGCTCATGATCACTAGGGGAAAAAGAAACACAGTCAGACTGAGGCTCTAGCTGATAGACCAGGAACCCAGACCATTTACAATTAGAGACTGGAAATGTGTAGGCCCTGGGGGAAATGTTCAGCATTGCTCACTTCTGACCATGTTGAATAGTGCTGGAAACTGAGCAGCACCTAGAATGAGACAAAAGACCATTCCTGACTTAAGACACTTTTTAACAGCCTTCTCAGAAAACCGGGTTCAATAAGGTCATAAAGAAAAATTGATTTAACTTGGGAAAGCAGAAGAGGATGGAGCAGAAACTCAGAATTTTGTAAACTATTCATGCTCACACTTTGGCTGTCTTTCAAGATCCAGTGATTATTCCTTTTAGTAATATAAATCTAATATTTATTTGTTTATTTTTATGCCACCCTTCTCCCTGAAGGGATCTAGGGCGGTGTACAGCCATTTTAAAAACAAGAACCACAAAATACAATAGACAAGACAAACACCATGTTTAAAACAATTAAAATAATAAATTTGTGTGGCTAGAAATTTAAAAAACCGGAATATTTGACCAATTTAAACCGGATCTAAAAGTCTAAAATATATAAAATAATCATTTTAACGAGCGGAGAGTTAATGTAGATCAGTCCAGGGCAGCCTGAATAAACAGGTGCGGTTTTATGGCACGGCGGAAGGCACGGAGGTCTGAGATAGTCCGAATCTCCAGCGGGAGGTCATTCCAAAGGGCGGGAGCTGCCACAGAGAAGGCTTTCCCCCTGGGGGTCGCCAGCCGACATTGTCTTATAATAGGTACATAACTCAATCTGATTTGCAAACCAAAGGATTAATAAGCCACCCAGAAAATATTGTTCCAAATAATAGCTGGTAAGAAATTTCTAGTTTGGATTAATTTGGGCTGAATCAACAAATTCATATAAAAGAACATCATTGTCTAAAGCAGATGTTTTCAACCTTTTTCAAGCTGCGGACTCCAAAACATGTCATTGCTACATGGCCATTCCCATTCCCACAAATTCAACTAATTACTAATCTACAATTCATGTATATTGCTTTTTCCAAAAAAAAATAATTGATCTATCTGTGGACCCCCTGACAACGTGCTACCGTCCCTAAGGGGTTCACAGACCACAAGTTGAAAACATTTGCTTTAAAGGAAGATTCTCTGACCAATCTGGAAGGAAACATGGGTGGTTACATTGCTGACATTGAGAAATCTTAAATTCTGAGGCATTTTATCATATAAGAGCAATCTGCTTTCTATTAAGGCTTTGATCCTATTGCTACTCATATACCAAATTGACTGCTTTTTTCCCTCATTCCATGTATATTTTTCATGTGTTTTGACCTATGGCCACTGAAAGGTTCTTATATGCAAACCCAGAGGCAGCTTTCACATAAACTGATTTTTTAAAACAAAAGAACAACAACAACAAAGGCAAGGATTGGCGAACCACTAGTGTTAATTTCTAGCGGAGAACAGTTTGGAACAGTTCACGAGCTGTTACTTCTTCTAGGATGGAATTGAATCTATCCAGTGAAGACAATGGTAGAATGTAATAAAATATGACTGGATTTATGGCATAGAACAGATTATTAATACCTCCTGATCTTTTTTTTGGCACTAAAAAGTTAATCCTTAGAGTACTTAGAAAAGCTGTATTGATGTAGATCAGTGGTTGCTAAAGTGGGCGGTACTGCCCCCAAGGGGCAGGATGACTTAGGGGGGTGTTAGGAGGCCAGGGAGGGCAAGGGGTGCTAAGAGGCCAGGGGGGGAAGTAGGGAGGTGCTAGGAGGCAGCGGGTGCTGCCCAGAAGGTGCAGGGGCCTCTCGGGAGGGGCCGACTGGATGCTGGATGTGCCGGTCCTCTCTCTGTCTCTCCCTCCACTTCTCCCTGCAGGAGCATCCAAACCTCAGCCTGCGCGCCCGGAGCGCCCAGAGCTCAGCCTGCCCTGCAGGAGCGTCTGCAACTCAACCTGCATGCCCGGAGTACCCAGAGCTCAGCCCACCTCAGGGGAGCCTCTGAAGCTCAGCCTGTGCACCTGGAGTGCTCAGAGCTCGGTCCGCCCACAGGAGCATCCGGAACTCAGCCCTAAGTTAGGGCGGGCTGGTGGGTGAGTGATGAGATGGAAGTAGAGTGTGAGAAAGGTATGTTTTTATTTGTGTGTGCGTGTCTGTGTCTGTGTGTCTCTCATTCTGTGTGCATGTGTGTGTGAGTCTGTCTGTCTCTCATTCTCTCCCTCCCTCCCTCTCTCCCTCCCCCCTCTGTCTGTCTGTCTGTCTTTCATTCTCTCTCTCTCATTCTCTCTGTCTCTCTAATTCCTAAGCAGGAAGAAATATCATACTAAAATGTGTAATACTTAGATAAGCTTCAATTATTGTGTAATAATTAAACTAATTTTAAGCTTTTTAAATTTTGTTACATTAAATAGGTGCCTTTTATATTAATAAAATGGAAGTTCTCTAATCATTATTTTACAAATGTATGTACCTTTTAAAAAAATTCATATTGGTGGGCCTTAGGATTTTAAATTATGAAGTTGGTGGTCCCCAAGGTCAAAAAGGTTGGCGACCACTGCTCCAAACAAAGAAATCGACTTCAGATTACTGAACGTGGTGATTTAAGACTCCTGCTAAGTGACTTAAAACCAGACATTGAAAAACTGGTATCAATTCATCAAGCCCATCCATCGCATTATGAGTTTGCCGAACAGTGAAGTAGTTACTAAATTTTACTGAATTTACTAAGTTACTAGTTACTAAGGTTCTTGATAAATGCTATTGATAGGGGGTGGGGGCACTGAGGATGAGTTGTAGCACCAAGGGGGAAGTGAACTGAAAATGTTTGGGAACCACTGAGATAGATTAAAGCCCCTTTGTAGAGATGCACCTCATTGATCAATTGCATGAACGCTGCAGGCGCCCCTTTCAGGCCAAAGGGCATCACTTTACATTGGAAACATCCTAGAGGACAATTGAAAGCGGTTTTCCATTCATCACCCTGTTTCACTCTGACTCGATAGTATGCCTCCCTCAAATCTAGTTTGGTAAAGATTTTGTCTTTCATCAAATAACCCAGCATATCTTTCATTAGAGGTAAAGGATACATATTCTCCACCGAGTTGGCATTGAGATTTTTATAGTCCACGCACATACGCCTTTTCCTGCCATCCTTCTTCTCTGTGAAGAGTATGGGAATGGCCATCTTTGATTTTGACGGTTCAATGAATCCATGAACTAGGTTGGTGTCCACAAAATCCCACATCTCCTTCATTTCCTTGGGTGATATTGAATACATTTTGGGTTTTGGGTATTTCGGCCTTGGGACAAATTCAATGGCACAGTCTGTTCGTTGGTAGGGAAGTAGAACATCGGATTCCTTTTCACTGAAGGCCCCCAACAAACTAGAGTAAACTGGTGGAATCTTCCCCTCCTAAGTTGTGTGTTAACAGATAAAATAACTTCCATCTGCCCCTTTCCGGGACCATCAGTTCTTAGATACTGATCAGAGGCAGCCTTGCGGCCATATTTTTTATGATCCGTAGGGACCACAGGATACCAGGTATCTTTGGATCAAACCACTAGGAGGTGCCACTTCTTAAACCAAGACAACCCCAATATCATGATGTCTTGTTGCCCGGGAACTAAAATGAAACATAAAGTCTCTCTGTGGGGTCTGTAAGACAAAATCAGGGGCCCCGTTAACAGCGTAGCTGGTTGTCCCCTTGCCAGGGTGCCATATACTTGCTCAAAAGGCATGGAAATCTTAAGGGTTCAGAGGCGAAGCCCTTGGGTTTGTCCAGTATCAAAGTTTATGCAACAGAATGTACTCCCAGGATCCAATAGGGCTCGCGTATAACCCCTCCTCCCTGAAAACGGGATCATAATGTCAATGGTAACATAAATAGGAGTCATGGGTCCACTCACCATTGGGTCGTCGTTGCCTTCGCTGTTGCTTTCATAGAGGGTGATTTCCAGTGTAGCAGATTCTGGTGGCGGTTCATCCTCCGAAGGGGGTGATTTCTCTGCAGGTGACTTAGCAGTCTTACTCCTCTCCCATGGTTTCCTGATGGGTGGTTTAGGCTTCCTGGAAGGGGTGCAGCGAGCAGCAAGCAGACGATCACAAGTCTGGCACAATCTGCAGCAAAATGGCCTGGGTCTCCACAGCTGAAATAGGGGAATTGGTCACGGGCTCCTCTATCACACTCTGTCAGATGGATCCCTCATCCTCGATGAGAACCAGCAGGAGGTAAACGACTCTTTGATAGCCTCTGGAGAAATTGTTCTAATTCTAGATCAACCTGGAAATTTGGTAGAGTGTGGACTCCAAACATTGAAGCTGCACCCCATGACAGAATGCTTCCCATTCCCCCAACTGGAGCCATTCCAGGATGAAACGGAAAGTGAGGATCCAACCCCGGTGTGGCCCCATCTTAGGAAGGGGGATGGAGTGATGGAGCTGCCGGATACAGCAATGATATCCACTGAGGGCAAGGTGGAGTTTGTGGTCTCACCCCTGGCAACCCACTTTGGTGGATATGTGGGGAGGGGCAAGGGCACCAAAACCCATTGCTGGTCTTGGGTACCCTGCCCCACTCCCTCCCTCCGTTGATGCCCATGAGGGCTTTGGGATGGTGGGTAGGGCCTCACCAACTGCTGGGCCCTTGTAGGAGTATGGGGGCCTGCTTTTGTAGGTCCCTCCTGTCCTGGGTCATGGGTTCAGGGCCTGTAATGGTGTCTAAGCTATACATAGATTTTTCTGGTTGTTGGGGTTCAAAGGGTCTCTCCTACCAAATTCTTGGAACTTTGGAACCCAACCCTAAGGATGTGGTAGGTCCCTCTTTCTTTCCTTGAAGGCCCTGAAATGGGAGGATTGGTTGAACCACCTGGGCTGCTTCCTCCTGCCTGGGCCTCCTTTCAGGGGAAAGGAGGGATAGGATGTGCCGATTGAGGGATCTGAAAGTTAACTAGAGGGAATAAAACAGTTCTTATGTCAGCCGAAGTGGGATGTTTATGTTGACCCGATCGGCTTGTAATTTCCTCCCCCAGCTGCTCCACAGAAGAAACACTGGCAGAAGGCAAATGCCATCTTGTCTTTGTTCCAGAACACAAGTCAAGTTCCCAAGTGCCTACCCCAGGTTCAGTACTTTGGGGAAGGTTGAGGGCCAAAAATCCGGGGTGTCTATGGTCCCCACATTCTGACCATCTTTTTTCCGATAGCTAGAAGATAAAAAAAAAAGTATGAGAAAACTTGAATTCAAAAGTTCTCTGCAAGGGGTTTGGGTGTTCTTTAAGCCTATCGGAGAAAATATACCTACCTCCTCCTTTTTTCTGGGACGAGATCCAGAAGATAGGCTGTCAATCACAAAGGTGTCTCCCGCTTCCGTTCTGTCAGCTGCTGGGAATTCCACCAAGAAGAATCAAATATGAGATGAATGAATGGGAAGTAACATACTCACCTCCTATTTCTTCTTCTTTTCCTTCCCCTTTCTTTCTTACACCCTCCGGCTCATGATCAAAATTCAGATGCTTGGCAACTGGCATGTATTTATGATGGTTGCACTGTTCTTGGGTCATGTGATCACCTTTTGTGACCTTCTGACAAAGTCAATGGGGAAGCTACATTCACTCAACTACCAAATTGCTAGAAAAACAGCTGCAGTTATTCATTTAACAACTTTGGCAAAAAAGGTAATAAAATGGGCCAGAAGTGACTTAATAACTATCTTGCTCAGGAACAGAAATTATGGGCTCAAATGTGGTCGCAGGTTGAGAACTATTTGTAGTTGCTACGGTATTGTCAGCTCCTTGACACAATTCAAAATGCTGCATATGGTCTTTAAATTTCTTTAAGAATCTTAATGTTCTGTGAAAGAAGTTTTGGTTACAATTATTGCCGCCTATTTCCAGGAAATGAGTCAACTTATAAAACTTATGGACTGTACCAAATAGGACTTAGGCACACATCGAAATTAAACTGATCTAGCAGCTTCAGGCATTTGGAAGAGAGCCAGTGAGATACTAAGATGACTTTGGATCAGGGAGATTTAAGATCAAGTCCCACCTGGAAAATTTACTGAGGGTACTTTGTCTGAAATGCTCTCTTAGTCTGCTTGATTTCATTGAATTGTTGAATGAATAAAACTGGTCATAACCAGGGCCAGATTTAGATGAAAAGAGGCCCTAGGCTATTCCACTTATGAGGCCCTTTCACCTCCCATTTTTAAGTTT
>JANHFO010001578.1:56504-68946 GCA_032468095.1 Pareas carinatus
ATCCCATATTTTGTAAATATAAGTTCAATGCTAAATTTTTATGTTATCTGTACACCGCCCTGAGTCCATCGGGAGAAGGGCGGTATATAAATCTAAATAAATAAATAATAAATTGTTAGCCCTCCTCCCTCAGCGACCTCAGGGATCGCTTCTGACTGTCTGTCACAAAGATAGCAACAGACAGAAACTGCGCACGCGGCCAGAGCAAGGGATGCACATGACGGAGGGCTCATTTGAATCACGTTTCCCTGAAAATAAGCCCACAGTGTGTATTTTGGAGCAGAAATTAATGTAAGACCGGGTCTTGTTCTTGAAGAAACACGGTACTGTTTAAAACTTAAAGACTGTTCTTATGTGTCCATTCATTGGATGTTTAAAATATATGGAGGTAGCCCTTGACTTGCGACCGCAATTAAGCCCAAAAACTTCTGTTGTTAAGTGAGAGGTTTGTTAAGTGAGGTTTGCTTCATTTTACAACCTTTCTTGTCTCAGTTGTTAAATGAATCGCTGCATATGATAAGCTAAGTCACCCCGTTGTCAAGTGAATCTGGCTTCCCCCATGGACTTGGCTGGTCAGAAGATCACCAAAGGGGGTCATGTGACCCTGGAACGCGGCCACCGTCATAAATACGAACCACTTGCCGAGCATCTAAATTTTGATCACATGACCGCAGGGACGTTGAAAAGGTCGTAACTGAAAAACAGCCCTAAGTCACGGTTTTCAGTGCCATTGCAACTTTGAACGATCGCTAAGCGAACTGCTGGAAGTCGAGGACTAACTGTACCATCCTATTTATCTTGACTGTCTTCCGCCTTACACATCTTGTGGTTTTAATGTCTTCCACCTTCTGTCTTTTTATGCTAGCCGCCTAGAGTTGCTGCCGCGAGATGGGTGACCATAGAATTAGCAATGATTATTTCTTAGTATTATTAAGGAAAATTCATGAGAGATGAAGTTGGGGGTTTGGACAGGGACGGGTCTAATCCAAAGTTTTTATGAATTGGACTGGGTTTTTTTCCCCAAGGGGCTGAAAATAAGAAACATGCTTGCCCAACTCACGGAGAATGGGTGCGCACGCCTATCTTGCAGCTGTAACCCTATCGATGGATTAGCTGAAAATAACCGAAGGGAGAAATGAGTCTGTTACGAGGCAGTCTGGGGAACAATTTGCATTGTTGGGAATTATGAGGAAAATAAAAAAATAAAACCTGCATCTATATTTTTATAGAAATCCCTGGTGCATTATAACCCTCAACGTACAACAGTTCGTTTAGTGACTGTTCGAAGTTACAATGCCACTGAAAAAGATGACTTACGACCACTTTTCACACTTACGACTGTTGCAGCATCCCCAGGGTCACCTGATCAAAATTCAGACACTTAGCCCCGACTTGTATTTATGGCGATTGGGGTGTCCCGGGGTCATGTGATCCCCTTTTGTGACCTGACAAGCAAAATCCATGGGGAAGCCAGGTTCACCTAATTATTAATAACTAAACAACTGCCTGCTGGCTAAGAAATTCTGGGAGTTGCAGTCCACAAGCCCTAAAGGGACCAAGGTTGGAGACCTCTGGTTCAGAGCGACTCAGCCGCTGACTGACTGATTGATCCAACATTTCAATGATCCCAAAGCAGGAATTAAATAGTGGCAGGAACACGGACCTCCTCGATCGCTTCCTGCCTTTGAAAGATAGCACCCCCCCCTCCCGTGGAGAGGTCAGAAAAGCCTAGAAAGATGGTTGCCAAACAGTAATTGTTCACACAATGAAAGGGGAAGTTGTTAGATACATGACCGAGAGTTGTTATGAATCAAATTTTGTTTTAATCAATTTTAAATTGAAATGACCATCTTGTACAGTGACGTTCCCAGAACATCTGTCAAGGAAGCCAAGTGTAAGTGGCTCTTAGTCCAGGAAAAGTTTCTCCTCCTTTTCCAGCCACGAGCCAGAGATCCATCGTCCTGTAAATCAAGGTGCTGCCCATGCAGTTTACAAGTAGTCCCCGACTTAGAACGATTTGTTTAGTGTCCACTCTAAATTAAAAGAACACTGGACATAGTGGCTTTGATCATTTCTCACACTTGCGACTTGTTTCATGGTCACAAGATCAAAATTCATTTATGACGGTCGCAGTGTCCTCGGGTCATGTAATAAATTACTTTTTGTGAACTTCTGACAAGCAAAGTCGATGGGAAATCCAAAGTCACTTAACCACCGTGCTAAGAAATGTCGTAAAATGGAGCAAGATTTGCTTAACTGTCTCAATGAGCAGTGAGAAATTTTGAGCTCAGTTGTGGTGGGAAGCCAAGGTAAGTAAGTCAGTCAAGTATTTCATCTACTCCATGAAGATAGAAAAATCACAGACAGCCCTGAATCCTCCTCCGTACTATAGGGAGATGATGAATATTGTGATTGTATGCCTAAGGGTTGCCCCTTCTCATTCAATAAGCAATAATTCGGAGTTCTGTCTCTGTGGTTTTAACATCGGTCTGTTACTGGTGAGCGTTCTTTAACCCTGAATCACCCCCTTCCCCATTCAACATGATTGCAGAAAATTGATCCCCTGGTTTTTCCATTATTGATGAGAACCAAGCAGATCGATCCCCACCGATTCCCTCACGGGCTAACTGACAGGGCCAGATCATTGAGTTCTATGGGCAAAAACGCCATCGGTGATTGGCAGGGGCAGAGAGGAAAGGAAGCGAAAACTCTGCAAGGGTAAGAGGATGGTTAGAAGGAACATAGGTCTCTATGCAGAGAGAGGTGCGTATAAATGAACGTATAACGTGGTCCGTGCATCGTGCTGAAGTCATTGCTTACCAATCTTAAGTGACTCAATTCACATAACACCCAAAACAACTTGTGTTGCTCACTTAACAACTGCAGTGCTTTCACTTAATTGTGGTGAGAAAGGTCTTAAATGGGGCAAAGTTTACTTCACTGCCTCACTTAGCAACATAAATTTTGGACTTCTTTGTGGTTGCGGGTCAAAGACGGCCTGCATTCATTTGAACTGCCTGAATGGACTTCCTGCGCCGGACAATCTTGTGGCTCATGATGCAGATTCTCCCTCCTTTGTCTGGCCTTCCACATCTCCCTGGTTCAATCATTAACACAGGCAGCGTCCGTGATTGTCTTCAGTTTCAATAGTAGTTATTTTGAGGCCCTGGATTGCTGCGCATTGTTTTATTCAGAAGCAGCATTTGCGATTTTGCATCGTGTTCTTTTAGGACTCTTTTGAGTCGGGCCAAATGAAAAAAATCAAGCGCAATCAATCCATAATATTTCTCCCACTATATTCTTGACATTGCTGAAAAAGTGAGGCATGAGATTTAATAAGCTGCCCAGAGTGTCCTTAAGGTAAGACGAGCAGCCTATAAATAGAGTGGAGTGGAGGATGGAGTGGAGTGGAGTGGAAGCTGGAAGGGATCTCGGGGGTCTTCTAGTCCAACCCACTCCTCAAGCAGGAAACCCTGTACCATTTCACACAAACGGGTTTCCAATCTCTTCTTAAAAACCCCCAGCGATGAACCACCTACAACTTCTGAAAGGAAACCGTTCCACTGGTTCATTGTTCTCACTGTTAGGAAGTTTCTCCTTAATCTCAGGTTGCTTCTCTCCTTGATTAGTTCCCACCCATTATTTCTTGTCCTGCCCTCTAGTGCGGGGGTCCCCAACCCTGGTCCATGGACCGGCACTGTTCTGCGGCATGCCAGCAACCCGGCTGTGCCAACGAGCCAAGCCCCATTCACGGGACGCAGGCAGTACACGAAACCACGCTCCCTCCGGTCCGCGGAAAAAGCTTTCTCTGTGGAACCGGTTCCTGGTGCCCAAAAAGTCAGGGGTCACTGCTCAACTGCTTTGGAGAAGAAGTGGACCCCCTCTTCTTGGAAGCAGCCCCTCAGATACTGGAAGACTGCTGTCATGTCATCCCTTGTCCTTCTTTTCTCTAGACTAGACCTACCCAATTCTTGCAACTCTTCTTCAACTGTTTTAGTCTCCAGGCCTTTAATCATCTTAGTTGCTCTTCTCTGCACTTTTCCCGGTCTCAACATCTATATAATGTCTCAACATAAATAATAAACACCGTGTCGTGGGTTGTTGTCGAGGTAAGATGGGCAACCTATAAATTTTATAAATAGTGTCTTGGGTTGTTGTTAAAAACTCAGAAGCTGGGAATAGAATTGGCGATAGGGACATGAGCCTCACTAGCAGCCATGCAGGGCCACGTCTTTCCCCCGCCTCTACCTACCTCTGGCGGCACGTGGCTTTTAAAGGGGCAGTGCATCTTAAACCAGGGGTGCTCCATACCTTGGCTTCTCCTTCCTGGCACCACAGAACATCACTTCCTAAGTCACAATCTCATATTTTTCTCCAGCCTTCAGGGAGCCCCATTGGCTGCTAGTTGCTGCACTAGTAACCTCTTCCCATTGTTACTTGCCTGACTGTGAAGTCACGGCTGGCCTTAAAAGGACATCAAATTCAGCTCCCCATTTGCAGATTCAGGACATCGACATTCTTATCCTGCTTTTGGACAGTTGCTCCCCAGAATGTTCCACCACATCCAAGCAAGAAAAGGAAGTATAGAGGTTATGTCAATTTCAGGGCGAATTAAGTTACATGTGCTAAGCATAAGGCTACCAGCAATAAGCTGCAACCCTTTGTTTGACCACAGGGTGGTACCAAAGAGTGAGCTTTCTGTGTCACTTTGCTGCCCTCTAGTGGTTTTCTGAACTTTTTGAACCAGAGATGCAGGTGTCCTGGCTTAGCATGTTGTACAATTTCAGCTGTACAGTGAAAAGTAAGAGGACCTAAACCTTTGCCCCTGCTCATTACTAGAGTAGTGTAGATGTTTGATGAATGCTTTTGTAAAATATGCTAGATTGGTGGGAGGGATGGGGAGAGAAGGAAGGAAGGAAGGAAGGAAGGAAGGAAGGAAGGAAGGAAGGAAGGAAGGAAGGAAGGAAGGAAGGAAGGAAGGGCATAGCGATAGGCTGATAAGCAACACAAAATGCAATTGGGCCTGAGCAGTTAGAGTCAAATGCCAACGTTGCTTCCTAAAGGCTTGGGAGTCAGGAGGGCTGTTGACACCTGCTCGGACTGTGGTGTAAATCCACAGCAACTCCACTAAAGTCTGTAGAAGGACTCCAAATTTAACTTGACACATGGCCGTGCCCCTGAATTCTCCACCCACAGTCTTTCTCCGACCCCAGAGTCCTTCTCTAAGTCTTCTTATGAGGTGTCACATTGCAGTGGAATAAAATGGCAATTATGGGGATGTCATGAGAGGATTATGCAGCAGGGGGTGGACAACAAGATCCAAGCCGGCCATGTTAACTGAGACCTTATTGGTGCAGCAGCTCAAGGGAAGAGGAGGAGGAGGAGGACTAATAAGCATCAGATCATTACTGGATCTTCTGTCGACTGAAGATCCTTTTAAGGAGAGAATCACTCTAGAACGAAGGAGAAATTTCCTGACAGCGTGAACAATTAACTGGTGGAATGACTTGCCTCTGGAAGTTGTGGGTCCTTCCCCACTGGAGGCTTTTAAGGAGAGACTGGAATGGTGTAGGGTCTCCTGCTTGAGCAGGGGGTTGGACTAGGAGACCCCCAGGTTTCCTTCCAACTCTGTCATACAACACAAACTCGTTGTGGGGAAAGGGCCTGCAAAGGCTGAAGGCTTCAATTGGTTGTGCCTGGATGTGGCCACACGTGGTCACCCTGTGAGGCATCAAGGGCAGGTTGATGTTATTCTTGCAGCCAGTTCATCTTGATCAGTCAGTGTCCCAAGCCATGTGGGTTAACAGAATAACAAACAAAGTTGGGACTTTGGGAGGTCTTCTAGTCCCGAGATCCCCAACCTTGGTCCCTTCAAGGCTTGTGGACTTCTGGCTAGGGGATTCTGGGAGTTGAAGTCCACAAGCCTTAAAGGGACCAAAGTTGGGGATCTCTGGACTAGTCCAACCGCCTGCTCAAGCAGGAGACCCTGTAGCATTTCAGACAGATGGGTGTCCAATCTCTTATTAAAAACCTCCAGTGTTGGAGCAGCTACAACTTCCAGAGGCAAGTCATTCCACTGGTTAATTGTTCTCACTTTCAGGATAATTTCTCCTTCATTCTAGGATGATTCTCCCTTTTATTAGTTTCCATCCATCACTTCTCCTGCCTTCAGGTGCTTTGGGGAGCAAACTTGTGAAAAGCTTTGCTGCACCTGTTCAAAACAGGACACCGCAGAGTGCTTGGAAATACTTCAGGGCGGGCCTTTGCGCCAATGTTTGGGGTGGTTATTCCTCTTTCTCTCAGAAGGATGACCCAGCCCTAGCCTCATTATGACACACTCCGCACAAAATTGTGGGCTGAAAGACTATTGGATCTCCTAAGTTCACCCTTTTCCTCTGCCCTCAGTTCATGATACCCTAAGCCACAACCTGCAAACTGGCACTATCTATAAGAAGAATCCGAGTTAGGCGCCATTTTCTTCCAACTGACCTTCTTACGGATGAGGAGGGGGAATAAGGGACGTGGTACCCAAGTGTAACTAGAAGGTGTGATGTGACAATAGCTGGTACATTTGCAGCTAGTAGTATGGAGACTCTCCAGGCACTGATGCTGAGTACCATTGAATAACCTTTGCAGGTTTATTTATGCCCAGCTGATGCTCTGCGCCCTGCTGTGTCAAGGGGGGGGGGAGGATTCCGCAATTCCAAATCCCACCATCAATCAGGATGGCAGCTGGTCTGAGTTACGAGGGTCCCTTGTAATGACAGCCAGCTAATCCCAGTCTCTTTAGCTGGGATTACTGTCAATCATAGTTCATTACATTTGGGTCCAATCGGTGCCCCTCTTTTTCTGGGGCTGGATGGGGTGCGCATTTCCACCAGACCGTTGGCCCCCGCTGCCGTGACGGTCTGTCATCACAGCTATAAATAATGTGATTTGTTTGCAGAAGAACAAATTTAGCTTGTCCAAAAGGTCAAAGTGGCTGAGAGCCCAGCCTAGCTCCAAATAGTCCTCCATTAAAATGGTTTGAGTGTTTTGAGTTTCACAACCAAAGGAGGAGAAGGCTGAGGACACAGAAGGTGGAAAGGGGGCAGGCAGGACCCCAGGGGGCTCTTCGGCGTCTTTCTCCTTCCCTCACCCTGTTCAAGGAAGAACCTGCATTCTCTGATTACGCGAAGCTGGCAGGAATAGCCGACACCCCAGAAGACAGCCTCAAGATGCAGATGGATCTCAACAGATTTGAACGCTGGGCCCTATCCAAAAAAAATGAAATTCAGTTTGGAGAAAATCAAGGTTTTACACTTAGGCAAGAAAAACCAATTTTACAGGTACAAATTAGGTGAAACCTGACTCAATAGCAGTAACTAAAAGATTTTTGGAGTCCTAGTGGACAATCATTTAAATATGAGCCAGCCGTGTGTGGCAGCTGCCAAAAAGGCCAATGTAATCCTAGGCTGCATTAACAGAGGGATAGAATCAAGGTCACATGCAGAGTTAGTACTGCTTTATAAAGCCTTACTAAGACCACATCTGGAATACTGCATCCAGTTTTGAGTCACCACATTATAAAAAAGATGTTGAGACTTTGGGGAAAGTGCAGAAACGAACCATAAAGATGAGTTGTCTGGAGACTAAGACATAAGGTGCCCGGTTGCAGGAATTGGGTATGACCAGTCTAGTGAAAAGAAGAACCAGGGGAGACATGACAGCAGCGTTCCAATATTTCAAAGACTGCCACAAACCTATTTTCCAAAGCACCCAAAAGCAATGCAAGAAATGGATGGAAGCTAATGAAAGAGAGATCCAACCTAGATTTAAGAAGAAATTTCCTGATAGAATAATTAACCAGTGCTATTGATGGCTTGCCTTCAGAGGTTGTGGGCACTCCATCACTGGAGGGTTTTAAGAAGAGATTGGACGGCCACTTGGCTGGAATGATATAGCACTGTGGTGGCGAACTTATGGCATGCATGCTGGGGAGGGCACACAGAGCCCTCTCGGCTGGCACACAAGTCGAGTCACCCCAGAGCCACCGTGTCAAAGATCACTTCTACAATAGTCTGCTAACCAGACGAAATAAACAATCCCAACAAACGTTGCTTCTTAAAGGCTAGTTATTTTCTAGGGAACAGGCTTTATAGCAAGTGCAACCATTTTCAGGTCCATGTTCGGTCTAACAGTCTCTGGGCGGATTCTTCCCACGCCACACTCAGGTCTCCTCCTCCTCGTCACATCACGCGCTTGGCCTCAAAGATAAGAAGCCAGGTGCAAGGCCACGTTCAACTCCCCCCGTCTGCCACCATGACAACTTCGAGAAGAACTTGGAGTTGACACACACATGCTCAGAGCCAAGTTGCCCCAGGGACGTGGATGCGAAGAAGAGAGTACCAGCGCCAGGCGATGACATTTCAAGGCCATGCGCATGCGCAGAAGAGAATAGTGGCACCGGGTGATGATGTCATGGGGCCATGCACATGTGCAGAAAGAGAAGAGTGACACCAGGTGATGATATCACGAGACCATGCACATGCGCAGAAGAGAGTAGTGGTACCGGGTGATGATGTCACGGCACCAGTCGCATGCGCAGAAGAGCATAGCGGCACTGGGCAATGCCGTCACGCCTCATCCAGGCACTCAGTGCCCAAAAGGTTAACCACCCCTGATAAGGTCTCTTACTTAAGCAGGAGGGTTGGGTTATAAGACCCCCAAGGTCCCTTCCAAGTCTGACATTCTATGTTTTCCCTGACCTGTGTCATGTGAGAGTGAAGGGATGGCGGTTTCACAGGACAAAGAGCGAAGAGAACTTCCTTCACTTAAAAAGCTAGCCTATTGGAAAGAAGGGGAGCATTTCCATGTGCCTGATGTACTAGCTCTCCATCCAATAGGACTTATTTCCATATATTTCCATATATTTCTCTATCCGAGGAGACCTTATTTCTGTAAGCACCCATTCCTTATTCACAAGTCTGGAGCGGCAAACCCAAATTGATCATTTCAATGAGGATGCAGCCCTGAAGAAGAACGCTTAATAGTTCTGTTGCACACTTGTTGATACCCAACAAACCCCATTGGATTGTACCAAAGGCCAGCTAACCCCACATTCTACTTTCGCCAGAGGCCAGCCAAAACTTCAGGAATGCAAGGTGCGACAGGAACGGTCTTTTCCTCTTCGGTAGCACTCCGAATTCATTGTTGTTTCTATTCATGGATGGTCCATTTTGCCAGGCAGCTAATATCTACTGGCAGCCTTATGCCCCATCGCCCTATTTAAGCGTTCTAAATCCTACATCAGTTGACAGAGATCAAAGATGAAAGTGTGATCCCGCACCCGTGTCTTTACCACCCTCCGTTGGTTGAAACCCAACTGTCAACATCAGTAAACCCTTTGCTTCTTATCAAGCCTGAATGCAATTTCCTACTCTCTGAGCTAAGATTATCGCATGAATGGGTCCCATCTATTTCTAAAGCCATCTCTAATGCCTTGTCATCTCCTTGGGCTGAATCCACAGCTGGACTAAGCCTATGTTAAGAGTAACCAGAATGGCAAAAAAAAAAAGGTATGCAACCTCTTGAAGGCTCCAGAATAATTCATGATGCGGCAGAACAGAGTTGGAAGAAACCTTGGAAACCCTCTACCATTTCAGGTAAATGATGGTCCAGTCTCTTCACAAGTCTCCAGGAACGGAACACCCACAGCTTCTGAAGGCAAGTTGTTCCGTTGGTGGATTGCCCTCATCATTAGGAAATTCCTCCTTAGTTCTCGGTTGCTTCTCTCCTTGGTTAGTTTCCATCCATTCTTTTTCGTTTTGTCTTTTGGTGCTTTACATTAGAAAATAGTTTGACCCCCCTCATCTTTGTAGGAGCCCCTCAAGTATTGGAACACTGCTATCATGTCTCCCCTCGTCCTTCTTTTCATAAGACCTGTTCAGTCGCTAAGTTGTGTCCAACTCTTTGCAGCCCCATGCACCATAGCCCGCCAGGCCTCTCTGTCCCTGTTAAGTATAAGCAGAGCTTCCTTGGTTGCAAGGACAGTGCAAATACAGAAGGCAGTGTGCAAGGATGAAGCGATGAATTCAGTGTCACACACACACAGAATATAAAGGATATAAAAAGGTTTTTATATACAAAATATAGGTACAGTCCAATCTTCAATGACAGTTAACAGTCCAATAGTCATACACAGCCAAGTATTCAATAGAGCACAAACTAACTAGGATAATCAGTTATCTAAACAGCAACTCTGGAACGTAGGAGCATCAATGGAGAGAGAGTAAGCTGCTTTCTGACTTCCTGCTTTATAGCAAACAGGATCCTGGTCTTAGTAATTACCATGACTCATCATGGCCTACTTCCATATATGGTAAACCAACTGTTAGGTCTCTTAAAGCAACCATAACATTGTTGCTGTTTTTTTTATTTTGACTTTGTATGCATTTGTCCTTAAGACTTGGTCTTGTGTAGCCAGAATTAGTCCCTCTGTCTCTTCAACTTTCCTGCTCTTAACCATTGCCAGGTCTACAATTTAAGATGGCCGCTCGGGAGGAGGTAGTGTGAAGCTGTTCCGGGAGATGGGGCTGCCTTTTCAGCGATCTGGAGGTGCTCGGCCCCCCCCGAATTCGAAGGGGGGGGCAGCACTGAACAGGGCAGTCTCCCCCGTACTTTTTGGGTTTTTGAGTGCTCTCAGGTGGGCGTCAGAGCGCGTGTGGACTTCTAGCCAAGTTTTCAAACAGCTCGGAGGAGAGCAGAGGAGAACGGCTGCAGCCACGGCTCCTCGTGGCTCTTGGGCGTGTCATGCCTGTCAAGCCCTCAGAAGATCTCAGGGGCCTCGCAGTTTGGTGCGAGGCTCCGGAGAGCTGGACAAAGCGCCTGGCTAGGGTCCGGATCGGACGCAGGACTCTAGAGCCGAGGCTGGATGCCCGGGAAGATCGAGGACAAAATGGCGACGAAGTGGAGAGTAGCGCGAGATGTCAATTGGAATCAGCCGGCGATAACACTATCCGGTGAGGAATTGAGTGTTAGAGCATTCTGAGGCGCTGCAGTGCTGTTCTTTTGCCGTTTCTGGCCACTTCCTGACCATCTTAGCGCCGGGAGAAGACATGCCCCCTCCCTGACTTTTTGGTATCACTGGTCGTTGGGGGGTTGTCTGCCTGCTTTTCTTGCAGCTTCAGTAGGCTTTCATTGCACGGGATGGGTGCAAATGAGAAAAACGGGGTGATGGTAGTTTCAGGTGTTTTGGCCTGGAACAAGGAAGATCTTTTACCCTCCCCCCCAATGGATGCTATACGGAGCTCTGCTTCGTCGGGAGGATGATGATGGAGATCATTATCACCACCACCACCCCCGATTTTCAAGGGTGCTTGGACTCTCGCTAGATATCTAACTGGACCATCGTGATCTATTTTGCCTATTTTGTGCTCATTATGCCTGACACACCTAAAGGACCATTCGAAGACTCAAGCCTTTCCATCAACCCCTGGAATGGGTCCCCAGAACCTGAGCCTTTTTGGGTCCCTGTCTCACGATGATTTTGAGATACTCGCTCACTTACCTCAGGGCACTGTGGGAGTCCTTCCTCTCGCAGGCTTGGCCCACCCCATTGTCTAAGACCTATCTTGAGGACGGGTCCTGGAACCCTGAGAGGTGGCATACGGCCAAGGCCAACACAAAACATTTTAAATTAAGGAGGTTTTTAGAGGGTTTTTTTAACTAAATCTTTAGGGGGTTCAGGTGGGCAGGCTGTTAAGGGAGCAGGAGGGTATGAGAGGTCATTATATAGGCCAGGGCACAGCGTGGAGGCACTGGGTGGAAGGAGGGATGTCCAGGGGAGTGTAGTTTATAACATTCTTGTTGTGTGTGGGAGGGGCAGATATTGCGGGAGCAGGGGGCCATATCGAGTAAGGGGCACGTGTCCCCGACATATGACAGCAATGGCTTGCGCCGACCCCCAATGCTCTTCCTGTGACCTGGGTGGAACAGGCTTTCAGGCCCAGGACCTACGGCTGATGTTGCGTAATGCCAGGTCTGTGATTAATAAAGCGCCCCTCATTTACGAGCTGCTTCAGGAGGGGGGAGCGGATCTGGTGGGAATTACGGAGACCTGGTTGGGCCAGGAGAGGGGTATTCCGGGTTTCCGTGCATTTCATCAGCCGCGGGCTGTAGGGAGGGGCGGGGAAGTGGCGATCTTAATCAAGGAGGAGCTCTTACCAAGGGAGGCCATTGTTCCTCAGGTAGCCTGCTGTGAGTCTCTCCTAGTGAAGTGAGGTCCCGGGAGGCAGAGGTGTGTGCTGATCACGTACCTGGCTCCCTGCCATTTGACGGCAGCCCTGTCAGAGCTACTTTTTTTTTTATATTAAACAGTTTTATTACACATATACTACATATAATAAAAAAGAGGGAATAAGAAAACACATAATAATAAAGGAACCAAATCATTCATTTTCCC
>JANHFO010001578.1:97076-108302 GCA_032468095.1 Pareas carinatus
CGATTCGCCCCCAATAGCCAGCGATGGCACAAGCTGGCTATATCGCGGCGCCGGCAGCCACAGCCACTCGGTCTTGGAGGGATTGAGTCTGAGTCGATTGCACCCCATCCAGACCCCGCACCGCCTCCAGACACCGGGACATATGCTCTGAGGCTTGGGTCAATTAAGATAGGTGTGGCTGAGCTTGCAGTTCGTAAACCAACCTGTAGGGGTTCTTAAAGGGATTACCTCCCGTATAACCCTAACACACATTATTCACTCAAAATAGAAAACCTCTCCATATATCATCTCAGAAAAATAAGAGACAAAACCCTCCTCTTTCTTCAGATGAGAAAAAGGAAAAGCCTGAAAACATAATCACTTCTTCATTGTTCAAAAAAACCCACCCTCTGTTCTAGACATCCAATCCTTCTTATTCAGTTGGTTAGAATTTAAATAGGAAACAGATTTCCTCAGCTAAGAATTCAGCTCTATAAGTTCATAAAAAGTTAAGTCACTGCTATTTCTGTCCACGGAAGGTGTCCAATTCAAGCAACGCTCTAGCTTATCCACTATTTTTCTGGTTCCGCTTGTGCTTTTTTTAAATAGTAATTTCCATAACAAATAATGTAAAGCTTTTAATATGTCTGGTCAGCAGGTATTCTAAAACTTCCACTGAGGCTGCTACTTTACTTCTTGCCAGTCACAAACCGGTTTTGTAGGATTAAGTTATGACTGCTGTTTATTCATAAAGCTAATCATTTTGCTTTTGCTGAATTTCTCATCTAACTGATAACAAGTTCTATTTAGCTCACACATTTACGCAGCAAAAGAAAAAAGTTACATGCGCTTATTTTCTCCTATTCAATTCAAATTTCCAAAAGGGAAAGATTTTTATCACAAATGTAAATTGCTGGTTCAGGTACATGTCTGATATATTCATTACTTGAATATTTCTCTAAAGTTCCTGATGGATCTAATTCATTATCCATTCCAATTTACCACTACCTTATTGTCAAAATATTTCATTTCATGTTTAGGATGCATGAACATTAGAGCTGGAAAGAATAATAACATAAGCCAGAGAGAAGAGCAGTTAAAGCAAGCTTTTAACCAATCGGTAACTTCTTTCCAACGCAGGTGTTTGTTTATTCCATTAGTTGCTTATTCCATCAAAATTTCAGCTTTACTTCAAAACGTACCTCAAGGCATTGTATTAAAAAAGATAGAAAATTCACATAATTTTCCATCTTGGCACTATCTTATTCTGATCTACTTAGTCTCAGCAAGCTTGCTGCATCGTGTTCCTGAATGCATATTAACATTTAAGCCTGTCATTTGACATTTTCTGAAAGCACATCCACACATTTTTAATGATGGCACCTGAACTGTGTCTTTCATTCTTCTGGTGAAACTTAGGGAAAAGAAATGGACAGGATTTAAGCAAAGGTGTTAGAGGAAGAAAAAAAAATTCAATTTGAATAAAATAACTATAGCTGCAATACATATATGCCACCCACACTCCCTTACTATGCAGATATATTTACTGACATTATACAAATCCAGTCTCTTTCTAAGATTATATCAAGTGTTCCTTTCAATAGGAAAGGCCTTCTTTTTGAGGGTAAAACATCCAAGATCCAAAAAAAAGTAATTCAGGTGGTTGTGGGTGGCAATGCTAAGAGCAACTGTGTCATCTGCTTTGATTTAATCTTCATCTCTCTACAAAATCTATTGTTAGTTTTGTGCTTTCTCTGCACTTGCACATTAAGCTGAATGTTTTGGAGAATTTTGTCAACAAATTCCAGACTTTTTTTTAAAGTCTGTATTCAACAACATCTCATCTTTTTAGCAGATGTTCAGTTTTTGCTATGTTCTAATATTATTTTCTCTCCACTTATCTGTATTAACTGCAATTTGTCACTCATTATTTGGGAATTTTTTTTTTAACCAATAAAGCTTATATATGTTTGCTTGCTTGCTTGTGTGCGTGTGAGTATTATGCATAATATACAATCAATGTACAAGTGTGAATGTGCATATGATAGAAGGCTTATTTCATCTATTTGGACTATGACAGATCAAATGTTTATCTGAGAATATTTATAAATAAGAAACAATAGCTAGAATTCCAAATTCAAATAAAGACAAATTTATGAAATACCAAGAATGTTTTCCAGATGATGTTAAACATTCTTTTTCTCCATCCACTATTGAAATATATACATTAATTCATTGTTTATTCTCCCTAAATTACCAATGGGCATTTGTATATAATACAAAAAGGGAAAATTTAGGAAGTAGATTGACATAAATGTACTGGATATTCATCCAGTTGAATCCAAAGTGTTCAAAATATTTACAGTAAGAATCCTTAGAGTTGCAATTAGAGATATAAAACACATTTAATCCAAAAGTTGAACTTTCAGAACTGTGTGCCTTAAGCTGGAGAATTGTGCATTCTTTGAGGATAAGAAAATAAGCTTTGTTATAGCATATTTACTATTTGAATTATCACTGGCTTCTTCCACAGCAGATGGAAGATGAAGCTGCAGTGGAATGCTTTTGCTTTATATATGCATCTATGTAACAATGAATGATCCCAATAGTGAAATATTGGGATGAAGGCAGAAAAGGAGTCATGAAACGTCATAAAATAGCCAGAATAACTCATCCCAAAATTCATGCCTTATATGTGCACAAGGTAAAACAGATTAATTTGCACCTTGTCTGCAATTAATGATCTTTTATACATTCATTTAAATATATATTATTCAAATATATAAATAATATATGGGTTCCCTCTCCTGCGTGAGCTGCACTGGCTGCCGGTGGGCTTCTGGGTGAGTTTCAAGGTGTTGGTGACCACCTTTAAAGCCCATCCATGGCTTGGGACCCAGATATCTACAGGACTGCATTCTACCAGCCAATACCTCCCACCGACTGGTTCACTCTCACAGAGAGGGCCTCTTCAGGGTGCCATCAACCAGACAATGTCGGCTGGCGACCCCCAGGGGGAGAGCCTTCTCTGTGACCGCTCCCACCCTCTGGAACGACCTCCCCACAGAAATTCGAACTATCGTGGATCTTCGAACCTTCCGACGAGCATTGAAAACCCATTTGTTTATACAGGCCGGACTGGCCTGACATGTACCTCCTCCCTGCTCATAATAATTTCCGATTGGTGAATTTTAAATTAGTTTTAAATTGGTTTTATTGATTCGATCTCAGCCATTATTTTTAGTTGGTTTTAACTTTGTTTTATTTGTGTGATGTCTGTTTATGTCATTTTATGTTGTTTTTATACGGCTGTACACCGCCCTGGGTCCCTTCGGGGAGAAGGGCGGTATAGAAATCTTAATAAATAAATAAAATAAAATAGACTGTGGTTGCAATCATAAGGCTATAATTGACAAACAAGGGTTACAATTCTACGATACGATAGAGAGGTTGCAAAACGGGACAAACTCAGGTAGCAACTGGATGGAAATTTGAGGCTCAGTTGTAGCCGTAAACAGTCAACTACAAGCAGTCCTGAACTTGCGACTCCGTTTAGTGACTGTCTGGCTTAGCAACATAACATTTTGGGCTCAACTGTGGTCGTAAGTCGAGGACTCCTTAGGCCTGAGACCTCCTTGAAAAGGAACGCCCACTGTTGCCAGAACAGCCTCGGAGCCCCCAGACGAATTTGGTGGGAGTCCGGCAACAGAACGCAGAAGTCCAGTAGAGAAAGTGAAAGCCTTGTGCTGATAGTCCTTGACTTATGACCAGAATTGATCCAAACAGTTCCGTTGCTCGACGAGACAGCGGTTAAGCGGGTTTTGTCCCATTTTGCAACCTTTCTTGCCATCGCTGTTAGGTGGATCAGTGCAGTTGTTACGCTAGTGACACAGTTGTTAGCTGGGTTCCCCACTGACTTTGCCCGTAGGACGGTCACAAAAGGCGATCCCGTGACCCCGTCTTAAATATGGAGCACCTGAATGTTGGTCCCGGGACCGTAGGGAAAGCCCCAACGGTCGTAAGTGTGAAAAACGGCCGTGAGTCTTTTTTTCAGGGCTGTTGTAAGGTTGAACGGTCACTAAGCCATTGATTGCACGTCAAGGAGTACCTACAGAGGCCTTATGGAGCACGCTATGTTGAGAACTTCACCGTCATTCTAATAACAATTAACAAATAACAATGATTAATTGAAGATAATTCACCTCAAAGAGAATTCCATGAAGATCTCAGGGTCTGTGAATTGACCATTTTCTAGCTTCGATTCTTAAGAAATATTGGCAGGAAACCATGTTTTTTCACCGATGGGCCTAGATGACTCATCTTTTTTCAGGTTGAAAGTAATGCTGAGGCAAAATGCCCGAAAATGTAATCTTTGTCCCTTTTAAGAGTGCATTAAACACAAAACAGGGAAGGAGATGAGGGGGCTGGAGGCTAAAATATATGAAGAACGGCTGTAGAAATGGAATATGTCCAGTTGAATGAAAAGAAGGCCTAGAGGGTAACATGGGAGCAGTCTTCCAATATCCAAGGGCCTGCCCCAGAGAGGAGGGAGTCAAGCTACTCTCCAACGCCCCCCGAAGGCAAGACAAGAAGCAATGGATGGAAACTCATCAAGGAGAGAAGCAACCTAAAACTACGCAATTCCAGTTCTGCTTCTACTCTACTTTATTCTACTTCTACTTCTACTCTATACTCTGCTCTACTCTAGTCCAGTTCTACTTCGATTCTACTTTACTCTATTCTACTCCTACTCCTACTCTTACCTATTCCTACTCTACTCTACTCTACTCTACTCTTATTCTATTCTATTCTATTCTATTCTAAAATCCAACCAACCAACCCTGATGATGACGCATCCCAACGTGACAAGCAGGCGGGGAACCATCTTCAGACGTAGACATGATGGCCCAACGGATTTGTCTCATCCTTCCAGCATTTCTGTCAGGTTTATTTCCTGGCCATCATCATCAGGCCTGTGGTCGAGAAGAGACGAAACCAGGATGGAGAAACCTACTCGCTAACAGCAAACGCCTTGCTCAATCTCCTCCGCAAAGCTTATAGCTCTACATGTTGCCCCACAGACATGCAGTTGCCATTGTGCAACCGGGCCAGGAGGGGAAGAGAAGAGAAGAGAACTGGGTTGCGTTCTACTCAGGTAGTGTTTTCTCAGCCTTGGCGTCTTGAAGACTCTATTTTTACGTACAGGCTATAATTGACAAACTGTGATTACAGTCTTAAAATACCTTCGTAATCATAAAGCACATCCGTAAGGCTGTAATCGACAAACGGTGATTACAATCATAAGATGCCTTCCTAATCATAAAGTACATTCATCGGGTCATGTACGTAATTAGGTGTGATCCCTCTCTCCTTTTGCAAGGGGGCCAAATGAATTTAACTCTCACCAAGGCAAGAGTTAAACCAACATGGAGTTAGGAAGCTGCTACCTCCCTAATAAATAATGAACTACTTTCAGAGTTTCTTTGAAGGGAAGGATTTCGGGACACTCGACATGTGGATCTAGAAACCTTTGGCGGGAAATCTCTGAGAAACCCCTGAAATACAAGAGGATTCCTGCTAGATTTCCAGTTGTCTCCTCACGGGGTGGGGTGGCAGTCGTGCTTAAGATTCTGCCTTAGTCATCTTAGGTGGTGCAACTGCCTCAAAACAACAGAAAAGGGAGAGGAAGCGTTTGCGATCAATGCAGCATCGCCCACACCCCTTGGGTAACAGCTCTTCCTTCCTTCCCGTCCTCTGCTTGACAAAAGCAGAAGGACCAGGGTCTTTATCACATCGACATCAAGGGGTGCTCAGCCAGAGAGTTCTCCGAAGGAGAAGATCCTATTCCTTGTCCTGTTGACCTTATCTGGAGAACTCGGAATCCATGGAGCCTTTTGGAAGCCGTCGGGGATCACAAACGGCGATTTTTCTCGCAGGTCAGTCCCAAAGAGCAAACTTGGTTTATTTCTTCTATTAACCTCTTGGAGGCAAGCTATCTTTCATTATTCTTCGGTGAGTGTGCATAAGGGTCTGTCTATTCATGAAAGACATCGTAGGGCGTCACAACGATTTTTGCTGGATTCACACAATCTACGAAACTAGTATATATTTGTCTATGGCTAAGAGGGAGTCAAGCTCTTCTCCAAAGCCCCTGAAGGCAGGACAGGAAGCAAGGGATGGGGACTCGTCAAGGAGAGAAGCAACCTTAGAACTGAGGAGGAATTTCCTGACAGGGAGAGCAATTAATGAGTAGAACGAAATCGCTCCAGAAGTTCTGGATGCTCCAATACTGGAGGTTTTAAAGAAGAGATTGGACCACCGTTTGTCTTCTGTTTGAGCAGGGGGTTCGGCTAGAAGACCTCCAAGCTCCCTTCCAACTCTGTTATTCTGGAATGATCCTCACCACATGAGCAAAATACGACACTTTTTATGACTTTCGATCAAGGCGTTCATTGAATGTGTTTTAGGGGAGGAAATGGCGCCTTTTAGAGAAGGAAACGAATGTGGTTTTTCTTATTGGGTTGTGTTCTTTGTTCTTTTGTGCCTTCAAGTTACTGTTGAGTTCTGGTAGCTATCTGGGAAGCTTCTTGACAAGGTGTTTTTTGTCAGAAGTGGCTTGCCATTGCCTTCTTCCTAGAGCTGAGAGAAAGTGACTGGCCCAGGATCAACCACTGGGTTTGCGTCTAAGGTGGGACTAGAACTCCCCCGTCTCCCCGTTTCCAGCCTGACGCCTTTACCACTACACCACGCTGACTCTCTTTTTATCAAGAGAAGGAAATAGAATAGAATTTGCTGGATCCCCTACTCGGGATAGCACTGCTCGAGCTTTCACGTCCTTAATCGGGTCCAAGATAATTAGGATCACTCATCTTTGGAAAAAGTGTTGGAAAAGCCAATATAATCTCTCCACAGACCATCAGCTAGAAACAGAGGTCTCCAACCTTGGTCCCTTTAAGGCTTGTGGACTTCAACTCCCAGAATTCCTCAGCCAGCCATGCTGGGAGTTGAAGTCCACAAGCGTTAAAGGGACCAAGGTTGGAGCCCTGGAAGGCAAAGGCTGCTGTCTGTCTCCTTTGTTCCTGAATATTTAATTGGTGGGTTGCCTGTGTGTTCTATCAGACGGGTTGGGGGTCAGCCGGAATGAGGATTTGCTGCTCTTGACTGTCTCTCTCCTAATCCAGGGTGCAGGAAAGACCAATGTGGCTTTGATGTGCATGCTGCGTGAGATCGGAAAGCATATCAATCTTGACGGGACAATCAACATCGACGACTTCAAAATTATCTACATTGCGCCCATGCGGTCCCTCGTCCAGGAGATGGTGGGCAGCTTTGGGAAGGTAAGAGGAGTCGATTCGGAGTTTGTAGGAGACGCGCGCAGGAGTGAGTAGAGGTAGGGCAGAGTTGTGACTATCGGAGGTCGCCAGTTGTGCTAAGTGTTCATAGCCACCCAGCGCCCTCTTGCCCCACTGGCACTTGCACAACATCTGCTCAACAACTTTGACATCACTTGCTAATTGAAAGCCAAATGGGTTGCTGAACATCCAGACTTAGGAAGACGCAGAAATGACACCACAGGAAAAGGTGCCAAGTTTTGAACTACCGGTCTCTGTATAAGTGGAACATCGTATCCTCTCCTCAGTGTGACTGTGGGGTTCCACGTCAAACTGTAAATCATTTCGTGACTGGCTGTAACATAAGGGCATATACTGGTCCAGGATCTGATTTCTTTCATAAAAATGATGCTGCATTGGTTAGATGGCCTAGACCAGTGGCCCCTCAACCTTTTGGTCACCAGGGACAAGTTCCATGGAAAAAGGTTTTTCCACGGACTGGAGGGGGCGTGGTTTTGTGTGCTGCCTGCAGCCTGCGAATGGAGCTTGGCTTGTTTGCGTGGCTTGGTTGTTGGCATGCCACGGCCCGGTGCTGGTCCACGGCCTGGGGGTTGGGGACCTCTGGCCTAGACCAGGCGTGTCAAACTCAATTTCATTGAGGGCCGATGCCACACACACACCATGAGTGCCACTGCTGCCCCAGGGAGCACCCTGCTCGCCTCTAGAGCTGTGATCCAAGGAGACGGTGGGCCGGATCTGGCCTGCGGGCCTTGAGTTTGACACCTCTGGCCTAGATACTGTCATTTGAACATAGTTCTTTTTAGCATCCATATTTTATTGTGTCTAAGGTGCAAATGAAATGTTAATATATAAGTCCATGTATGTAATATGCTATATAATATGCTAAACCAATAACCCAGTGTCCTTAATCTGGTCCTTCCTTAGTCCCATTATAAACTTTTGGTGTTGGATCTGGCAACCCAAAAATGCTAACTGGGACAAATAGTGTCTGTTTGGGGGAGTTCCCTCCTACGTCCACTTTGGTTTGGTTCTCTTCCAAGCATCAGGAGAACAGTGGCAAGGCTTCTTTTCACCAGTGGCCTTTTCCACATTGGCACACGTTCCTCATCAGCAGCGTAAGCGGCTTTAGCACTGCAGCCAGTCCACCTGTCAGGGGAGTGCTGGTCTCTGAGGGCCATGCCTGGAGAGCCCGTTCTCTAATGGTCCCCCTTTGACCATTGTGCATTTCCATAGTTGTTCCTAGGAGAACATCTGGGAGGGGCTTGCGCAGTTGATTGGAGGCGCATAGAATACAGTTGACCAAGGGAGAGTGGTTGGACTCGCAGCTGCCCCCGATGCAGTTGTCATTTCAACCTGTGCTTCAGCTCTCCACTTTTGCAAAGTTGCATAGCCCCCAGGGTTGACTTTCTGTTGTACATCAAACGCAAACAAATGGTGACAGGAAAAAGGGCTGCAGTAATTGAAGGAAGAAGAAAGCAATCAAAGGCCGGTCATTTCTTAAATCAAGGACACCGATGACTGGCCAATTCGAGAAGGATGAGCGAAAATCAGAGGCTGCATCTGATGAAAATTGGTGGAGAATGCCTTGAGACGGTCAGGATTGAACTCCTGGACAGTTGGCGGAATTAGCCTGCAATACTGCACTCTAACCCCTGCACCACCACAACTCAAGGAAATGAATGTAGAATATTTCAAAAATGTCTTACTTAAATTGCACGTGCCATTTGTTGTTGAATGCCTCTTCCCTTCCTCCTCGTAGCGCTTGGCCACTTACGGCATCACTGTGGCTGAGCTGACGGGGGACCACCAGCTGTGCAAGGAAGAAATCAACGCCACCCAAATCATCGTCTGCACCCCAGAGAAATGGGACATCATCACTCGCAAAGGAGGGGAGCGCACCTACACCCAGTTGGTGCGCCTCATTATCCTGGTGAGTTGACCCTCAAAACCTCTCGTTGGGGCCAAACAGGATCTGTGCAGTGTGGTCTGTGGGAAGCGTGTTAGGGCAACGGTACTTCCCTTGGTTTGTTATGCATGAATGTCCCCCCCTCCTCCTATGGGCAGGATGAGATTCACCTTCTCCATGATGACCGAGGACCAGTTCTGGAAGCCCTGGTGGCCAGAGCCATCCGCAACATCGAGATGACTCAGGAGGACGTGCGGCTGGTCGGGCTGAGCGCCACCCTTCCAAACTACGAGGACGTGGCTACCTTCCTAAGAGTGGAACCCACCAAAGGACTGTTCTACTTTGACAACAGGTATTTGATGGACGGGAACAGTCATGTCGAATAGTTACTGAATGCGCCATGTGCAATTGGCAACATCTGTCTGTCTAGCACATAGGTGTCAAATACAAGGCCCACGGGCCAAATCCGACCCACGGCCTCCTTGGATCTGGCCCATAGGGCCGCCCTGGAGGTGAGCGGGGTGCTTTCCCGGGGTGACGGTGGTACGAGGTGTGTGTGGCAGTAGGCATGAGCAGTTATGAGGGGGTGGCAACAGCTGCGGGGGGGGAGTGGCACATGGCGGCCACGGCAGCCATGACAGTGTTCCTCAATGAAATTGAGTTTGACATCCCTGGTCTAGCAGATCTCTAAACTGCCCAATTACAGACGATTCTGGGTCACTTGGCACACAAAAAATGTGCAGTTGATAAAGGCCAATGGATTCTGCCACCCGGAGGGAATAGCAGCTCAACTGTCTCTCCCACCAGCAAAAACAAATGGCCGTTTCAATCCAGAGAGAAGAGATGTTTCGATGTTCTTTTAAAGGCTTGGGAGTCTTTGTGGAAAGGGGCTGGTTGGCTGGCCCAGGCGTGATGCGCCGGCTTCTGGATCTTGTTTGAAACCTGGAACTAAGGAGAAATTTCCTAAGAACCAGCTGGTGGAGAACTTCGCCTCCAGAAGTTGTGGGTGTCCCATCGCTGGAGCCTTTCCAGAAGAGACCTGGCAGCCCCTTGTTTGAAATGGGATAGGTCTGCTTGTGCAGGGGGTTGGACTAGATGGCCTCCAAGGTCTCTTCCAGTTCTGTTATTCTATGAAATTCTATTTGATGCAGTGTGTATGTTCACATTTCTACCTTTAGACTCCGTCGTGTATCTAGGCAGCATTTTTGGAAGTGGTTTGCCTTGGCCTCCTCCTTGAGGGTGAGAGGAAGGGACTCTGCCCCCAAAGAGCCCTAGCTGACTTTGCGCCCAAAGCAAAACTAAAACTGGGATTCCTCTACTCCTACTCCAGCACCAGCGAATAGACCAAACCAGCCCTTAGTCTGTGTATTACACAGGGCTAAATGTTGCTTCTTTCTACACCGTGCTCCCTCATAGAAAATACCATTCTCCTAACACGAAGACTTAAATTTCAAGAAGATATGTGTGTGTTAAATCCTCTTCCAGCAGTTTGGTTCTGCCTCCCTCCCTCCCTCCTTCTCTTCCCCACTTATTATTTTTTACAAATGACTCAAACCACTGAACATATCCAACACACCTTTCTCCTCCTATTTTCCCCACAACAACAACCTTGTGTGGTGGTTTGCACTGAGAGAGAAGGGCTGGCCCCAAAGTCATCCAGCTGGCTTACTTGGCTAAAGCGGGACGAGAACTCTGTTTCCTGGTTTCTAGCCTGGCGCCTTAACCGCCAACTTACCCCTTATGGTGTGGAAGAAAATTTAGAGTACATTTACAAAGTGAATTAACAAGATAGTAAGTCCTGAGATAAAGGTAGAGAAATATAATTTGGGTTGCCATGTTTTTGTCAAGCAGAACAAGGAGCTATGCAAAGTATGTCCCTGGATATAAACAATTTTTACATCTCTAATTTAGCATTTGCAAGGCCAGCTGTTGTCATCTTCAGTTCTCTTAATCCTACCTGTCTCCTTGTAGCTTTCGCCCAGTTCCTCT
>JANHFO010001578.1:150531-169061 GCA_032468095.1 Pareas carinatus
ACATACAGGCATAACATCAAAGCTCCACATCACCCCGCCCCCCCCCCAAGTCTTTAGTCCATTAGACCTCAAAAGAAGGCCCTGGTTACATATTCACTTTGACACTCTCACGAATGGGCCTCCCATAACACCACCTCCCGCTCAGTTTCCAGCCCACGCCAGCTCGTGGGCGACCCCCGCCTCCCGCCCCCGTTGGGGTGAATTCCCCCCACGCGCACCTTCCCTGCCTTTCCCTTGGCCCCGGGCCCTGGTGGTTTAGGTGCTGCCGGCCGCGACTTGGGCCCGGCTGCCGGGTGAGGAGGCGGAGTTGCCAGAAAAGAGGGCAAGGCCTGAGTCTCCTCCTCAGCCGCCGCCTTCGGCGGCAGACGCCACCTTTTTTTCCCGACGTCCCCTCTTTGCGGCGGACCTTATCCTCCGGTCGGCAGCCGATCGGCTTGCGCTCGCCGCTCTCGCCCTTCTTGGTGCGCCGCCGCCGCCGCCGCCGCCGCCATGGCCGTGTACAGCAAGTTCCTCACCGCGCGCTACTCCACCGTGGCCGGTACCGCCGCCGCCGCCGGCGTCCTGCTCTGCCTACTCAGCAAGCGGCGGAAAGCGGCCGCCGCCTTGCACGGGTCAGTTCGGGGTCGGGGTCGGGCGGGCGATGGCGAGGCTTGGCTTCTTCGGGGTGGCCCGAAGGATAGGTAGAAGGTCACCCGCGTTGGGCGAGCGTAGGTTGGGTTGGGCGATCTTGACCTTTCCTCCACTTGGTTACCTAGCTAAAGGCCGGAAGGTGGAAGGGAAGTCTGCAAGGAGTTTCGCAATTGACCGATCAATAAGCGGTGCTGCTGAGCTGCCGATCCCTTGGGAGCAGGTGAATGTTCAGCAGGTGTGTGCCTGGGATCACCGAAGGATCCCAGGCCGTTCTGGGTTGCCCCCTTTGGTGATCCGTTCTAGCTAACATAGCCAATGAGGAAGGAGGATTGAGAGAGCTCTCCAAATCGCCATCTATCTGGAGGGTCTCCCTATGATTTCTTTCTGATCTTTGAAACCAGTGAATCAGACAACATAAAACGGTGGGTTGGTGCAGGGTTTGTATGGGTTTGTTTTCAGTAACCGTGATCATAAATCAAAGCTTGGACTTACGGTGACTTCCTTGCTAAGGTATACTGATGTTTTGCTCAGTCTTTTGATTTCGGGAAACATACCCTGTTTCCCCTGTAAATAAGACCTAACTGAAAAATAAGCCCTGTATGATTTTTCATAATGCTTGTAATATAAGCCCTATTCCTAAAATAGGCCCCAGTTAAGATCATCAACCAGACAGATGCATTTAGTACCATATTTCTCCCACAATAAGACTTAACGGGAAAATAAGCCCTTAACGCATCTTTGGAAGCAAAACTTCGGGAAATGTGGTAATTGACAGCCATTCTTCTTTGTTAGGGAGAAATTGTATTACTTTAAAAATATATATATTATTTTAATGGTGCAATCATAATAATTATCCATCACAATAAACTCAGTGGCTCTTAATCCAAATGATTTAATTTACACAAACTGCTCAGGGCAACTGCAGATTATCCTATATGAAACATGATGTATGGATGGGACTGTGGAGAAAAAAAATCCTCTAAAAGTTGAGTCTTCTAAAGGGTAGTTAACAAATATCGTTATTGTTCCGCTTATAAGATGCCCTGTGAAATGCTGCAGTGTGAGTAAACCTGTTATCACTGGTATGTAGAGTACTGTGCAAGTCCTAGGCCACCATTAGATTTGTTGTTGTGGCAGTTATATAATGACCATATATAATTATGTCTCAGTCTCCTTATTAGAATACAATCAGAAAATATAGAGAATCAGTATTCAAAAACAGGAAAAAACAGGAAAAACAGCTCCCATAGGCTAAAGGGGTAAGAATTTAGTGTGACCTCCCCTTACAGTTGAGCAACAGCAGATATTTGGTTCCTATAAAACTAAACACTAAGTACTGTCAAGTAGGTTACCTGTATATGTCCTACTATTTCATGCCAAAATGACTGCTGTGCAAAAAGCTCTATTATACCAGCTTTGTGAAAGACCGCCTTGGGGATTACATATGGTCAGACACCTGTTGTATGAGTGTAATTCATTGGAAGCTTGCGAATAAGACCAACTGTCAATCACATCATTCCACTCAAAATGCCAAAGATCACAGAATTTGACAAACACAAAATCATACTTTTATATGTGCGAGGCCACTTGCAAAGGGAAATCAACAAACACGCTGAATATTTAAGACATGGTACTGTATTCTTCACAACCAAAAAATAATTCTGGAGAGTCATTAAAACTTTGCTACAGTAACAAATCTAAGAATGGCCTAAGACTTTTGAATACTGGTATGTATCTTGCATGTTTGTAGCTGTGATGACTGTGGCAAAAGTAATATTTTAAATAGTGAAAAAAACAAACTTGGCACTCAAACAATTTCAAAGATTTATAGGCTGGTACTGACCAGCATTAAATAATCAGCAATTAGTTTAATGTCTTCATATCAACAAATTGAGTTTTTACATGAGTTAAACACACACACACACACACACACATTATATGCTGCCAGAACTAAGGGAAGCAGTTTATACAATTGACAAATCCAATAACCATCTTATTTTCAGTGTATCCTTAGACCTTGATCATGATTTTGCTTTCCTGAAATTCTATTTAATTGTTAAATGATGTGTGATACTCCTTTGATTTGGCAAAGGATTTTGTGTATTTATAAATTACCTGACAAGCAGATTATACCTATATACACAGTGCATGTTGCCTTTATTGAGATGCAACATATTTTAGTTATTTATTTAGAACACTTGTAGAGCCGTCCATTTTAAAGTCAAATATATGCCACAACAAAAAATAAATAAAACTCAGGGGCAACAACTACACTTTTTCGATGCAATTTCCAACATTCTCTTCCCACTCCAACCTCACCCTACCCTAAACCTAGAGGGAAATGCCAGGTCTCAACCACCTTCCTCAGGGTTAAAAGAATGGGGACCTGCTAAATCTGTTCTATAAAGCAGTGATGGAAATGGAGTGCTGGCACACTTCGCTGTATCTATAAGATAGCAGTGTTTAAGGGAACTGTGCCCACGCTACCTGCTTTGGTGGAAAGAGCAGATTCCCATCAGGGAGAGGCAGTATAGCAGATGACCCAAGTCCCATCCCATGTAGGATTTTAAAGGTGATAACCAGCTACTTAATTGGACCCAGAAAGAAAGTGGGAGTCAATGTAGCTCATGCAACAATGGTGTAATATGAGTCAACCTACAGGTGCCCAGCCCTTTGAACCAGGTAGTTCAATGTAGGGTTCATTGCAGTAATCCAAAGGGAAGTGACCTTGGTGGAAGCGATCATGAGGAAGTTCAGGAAAGGGCATAATTGGTGCACAGGACAGATTTGTGCAACCGCCCCCAGTCATAGCTGCTACTTATTACTTTTATAGACATAATATGAAATCCAGTGATTCTCCAGTCACACAGTAAACTTTTCTTCTCTTCTCTTTTTCCAGTGCTGTCTCTTTAGTCTCTCAATTGTTCTCTGGTGAATTTTATTAGAGTGAATATTCAAATAAATATAATTGATGGAAATCCCTATTAAATGAAGTGAACTTTGAGTTCCCAGTTAAGATCTAGGCAATTCATGTGAAATGATTCAGTTAATGAACTTTACTTGGTTAAAATGAATCGATCATCCTTAGTGTTCAAAATAAGTCTGGTAAAATGGGCAACAAGATGAATATGTGTATGTTCATATGTGAGATTATAGTGTATCAGATTGGTATGTGATGAAGAATAGGACTGTTAGAATTCTAGTGGAGGTATCATTACTGGGAATCAAATATCAAAAGTGAGGAGTCCCTGGTGCGCTCCGAGCCTGGTTGTTTCATTAGCCAAACCAGGTAACATCATCAGCACTGATGTTGTTAGCTAGTTTATGTAATGAAATGGCTGCCAGGAAAACAACCAGGCTCAGAGAGCACCAAGGACGCCTCATTTCATAGGTACTAAAAGTTCCTGCTTGTTCTTCTAAGGGATGCATCATGAAATCCTGGGAACGGAGCTTTCAGTTCCAAAGCTAAAGTCCAGAGATTGGTTGTTTGTTCATTAGCCGCCCTGCGTCCTTAGTGGCATACAAATAGGATAAATAAATAAATAAATTAGGGGACTGCTGAGATGTGACGTCAAATAGGAAGAGATGACTCCAAATATCTGTGGGCACACCCATTGCTCCTGCTCTTATCTTTTCTCCCTAAATCAAACACGCTGCTGCCCAAGGTAAGAAAAAGAGAGGCTCTATTATGGAGTTGTTGACAATACCCCATGAGTACCTTCACATGTTCCAAATCCCCTTTTCTTTTTCAAATCTGGAGCACCACACACACTCTATGTTCCCCCTTCCTGGAAATGTAAACACCAAGCTGACCATCTGAGCCTACCTTCTTTCCCCCAGATGCGGATGCTACGGTCCCCACCACAAGAAGCCAGGAGCGTCCCTGTAGGATTCCAGGCTAGGAACCAGCAATGGGAATCCGGGTGTGCCTGGATGCGGGAGAGGAGGGTCAAAGAGTCCTTCATTGGGACACCAAACGGTCACAACAGAACGGAACCTATAACCCTGCAAATAAAAAAGGAAGGCAGGAAAGCTGTATTTATATTACAGGTCAGAATGTTTTTTATTTCTGATTTTAACAAGGGCTTCCATGCTGCAATTCAAGAATCCCTGACCATCTTTTTACTCCAATGGACGTATTCGGAAAGTTTGCTTTACAGGCTTATGTGTAATTCCTATTAGGTTGCGTCTGAACAGCTTACAGACCTCCAAATCAGTTCCTCTATTGCAGAGGTTTTCAACCTGGGGTCTGCAGGTGGCAAGTTGCCAGGGGCCCCCCCGCAGACCGCCCAAGAAAAAAATTGGAAAAAGTCATATATACATGAATTGTCAATTAGTAATTAGTTGAATTTGTGGGAATGAGGTCCACCGTGTAGCAACAATGTGTTTTGGGGCTCACAACTTGAAAATGGTTGAAAACCTCTGCTCTATTGTACCATTATAAGCATAACAGTATAATAAACAAATGATAACTTCTGCCTTTTTAGCATCAGCCATCACGAAGAGAGGAACAAGTCATCAAGAATTACACCACGGAGTAGCACTTGGTAAAGCAGCCATGAAAATATATTCCAAGACTGATGCGTCCACACCTGCAAAAATCAGAACTGTGTAAGTCAGTGGTTGCCAGCCAACCTTTTGGACTTCAGGGACCACTAAATTCATAATTGTAAATCCTGAGGACCACTAGTATGAATTTTTTTAAAAAGATACATACATTTGTAAAATAATGATGAGAACTTCCATTTTATTAATATAAAAGGCACCTATTTAATATAACAAAATTAAAAAAGCTTATGAAAAAATCATAAATGCTTATTTAATCATAACAAAATCGTTAATGATTGTTTAATTGTAGCAAAATTATTCAAGTTAGTTTAATTATTACAAAATAACTGAAGTTTCTTTAAGTATTACACATTTTAGTGTGATATTTGTTCCTGCTTGAGAGAGAACGAGAGAGAATGAGAGACAGACACACACAGAGACATAGGAAACCTGAAACTATACAAAAAAATTCAAAGAATCTCCAGATATTCCTGCAGACCACCAAAATTTTCTCACGGCCCACAGGTTGGCAACCACTGATGTAAGCCACGGTATTCTCTGTGACATTCAGGCAAAAATTGGAGTAATAAGAAGAATATTGATGCTTTTGAACTGTGGTCTTGGAGCAGATTCCTGAGAAAGTTGTGGATAACCAAGAAAACAAACCAATGGACTATTAAACAAATTATCCCATGGTTTTCACTACAAGGCACAAATGATCAGGTTCAAATTATCCTACGTTGCACACATTACATAAACACCCAGCTCTCTGGAGGCTCTAATGCTGGGGAAAGTGGAAGGAAGGAAAAAAAAGAGGATAGCCAATAGCAAAGTGGATGGTCTCAGGGAGGAAAGAGAATTGAACCAGCAAAAGGCTGAGGCACTCAGTTACAGCAAGACTCCAAGCGACTGATCATTCTTGAGCTCTATCTATGAGAACTTTAAGAATCATCACCCATTTAAAAGCATATCATCTATTAATCTAGAACATCCTAGTTCCATGGATAAGTTTGCAATAATTGGAAAGGGAGAAAAAAAGAGAAGACGACCAGCAGTAAGGTGGCGATAATGGGGACACCATTGGGTGATCTAAAACAGGAGTCCCAACCCCCAGTCTATAGACTGGCACTGGTCTGCCAGCATGCCAGCAACTGGTCTGGGCAAACAGGCCAAGCCCCATTCAAAACCTTTCTTCATGGAACCGGTCCTGGTGCCCAAAAGGTTGGGGGCCACTGATCCAAAACACAAGGTTAGGGTCAAAATACCACAGAGAAAATCTATGTATGTACTACGAACGGAAACATTTTGATAGCACATAATCAACCCATCAATCCTAAATGAATGCTGAGAACACACGAAGGCACACTTCCACAACTTAGCTGCATAATGGCCCCATGAAGTGAAAGCAAGGAAAATTCTGGGTTTGGCCATCCACCCATTTCTGGGCAAGGTTTCCAGAGTTGATACAGGGCCGAGGCGTCATTATCACCAACATCATGCGAGTTTAATAAACTACAGGTCCTCTTTGACGTACAACCTTCTGCTTAGTGACTCTTTAAAGTGAGCATATCACTGAAAAAGCTGAGTTATCGTTTTTCACACTTAGGATCATCACAACAGGACAGCCTCAACCTTTGGCTTTTAAACATTGATATATAACTAGCCATTTCTGTTGCAGCAAATCGATCTAATTGGTGAGCCCAAAATTGGAGTTGTTCTTTTTCCCCCTCCCTACCACGGGCACAAAACCCAGAAGCGACATTCAAAGCCTCTAAAGTATACCTATCCCCGTCTTTAAATGAGACCGTGAAATTTGGCCGTTTCTGCATTGTCCTTTTGCGGCCTCCAAACAGGCAGAGATTCATTTAACAACCGTGCTACGAAGCTGCCAAGTGCGGGTGATTCACTTAGCACCTGTGGCAAGGAAGGTCGAAAAACGGGGCAAAACTCACTTAACGACGGCCTTGCTTAGCAACGGAAATTTTGAGCCCAATTGTGCTGGTAAGCCGAGGACTGCCCCGCATGGCTACCATCCCGCTCGACAGGAAAAACAGACAGACGCCGCCGCGGTTTACAGTCAAGGCCTCGGCACTCACCTGAGATCCAGCCGAATGCGGCTCCTGGCTGGGAAGTATGGGCTATGTGGTACGGCGCCGCAGGGCTCGCCCGCCGTTCCTTGTTTATCAGGCTGGAGGGAACAGGGCGGAAGTCCCTCAGCGGGCAGCCCCGGAAGCGGCACTCCTCGCCGCTAAGACTGCTGGGATTCGTAGTCTTTCTCCGCCCCGCCCCCCCCGCTTTCTTTTAGCTCCGCCCTGAGAAATCTCGCCGAGGAAGCTCCGGCGCTCAAGCCCAGGGTGTGTTTCTGCCCGCCCCCCGCCCCCGCCCCAGGCGATGCCGGAGGGGGCGCGAGCCGAGGCCACCTTCCCGCTTCAGGGATTGCTTCGCAGCCCATTTCGGCGGTGGGGGCGGGGCCGGAATACATTAGCGGCCGTTCGGCTCTCTGAGGCGACCTCGGAGGGCGGCGCCGTGACGTCACGCGGGGCGCGCTACGAAGTCGTGACGTCGCCCCCAGGAGGCGGAAGCGGAAGCGGAAGCGCGGCGGCAGCGGCGGCCGGGAAGCGGAGGGCGGCTCGGCTTTGTCAGGCTTGGTCGGCGGCCCCTCGGCGCGGTCGCGAGGGCAGCGCCAGCGAGGCCCGCCGCGGCTCAGGCCCCGGGAGCGGCAGCGGTGAGGAGGGCGGCGGGGAGGGCGGCAAGGGGAGGGGAGGGGCGCTGCTCGGTCCGGAGCGAGTCGGCGACTGAGGAAACGACCCCCCTCCCCCCCCTGCTGGGATCGCGGGCTGGGCGTGGGCTGAACCCGGACGGCCCCTGGACGGGAACTGGCTGGCGGGGGGCTCCCCGGTTGGGTCGTGGGCTTCCGGGATTCGTTGACCCGGGTTTCGGGTTCGCCGAGTTGTGTGAACCCGGCCAGCAGGGTTGGGGTGCTGATGGGGTAGACCCTCGAGTTGGAGGAGGAGGGGTGACTCGGGCTCCAGGGAATTGTTTTTATGTATAGCATCTATTGATTCCTGTGAGATAAGATAGATAAGAGAAGGTAGCCTTCGTTGTCACTTTTTACGGTGAGCACACTGGCACACATTGAAACCTGGAATTCGGATGCCTGCTCTCAAAAGTGTGTGTGTGTGTGCCTACGTATATGTATATTATATTTCTTTATTTCAAAACTTTTATACCGCCCTTCTCCCCGAAGGGACCCAGACACAGCCAGATTAAAAAACCAATAACAACATACGTATGTGTATGTATGTATAAATATTGGTGTGTGTGTGTGTATGTGTATATATATACACACACACAGGCACACTTTCCCCGAAAATAAGACCGGATCTTACATTAATTTTTGCTCCAAAAGACGCATTCCGGCTTATTTTCCAGTTAGGTCTTATTTTCAGGGCCTATATGTACTAAATGTACATTTAGTACGGTACTAAATGCGTCAAGCTGGCTGATCTTAACTGAGGCTTATTTTTCGAGAAGGACTTACAAGCCTCCTGAAAAATCATGCTAGGGCTTATTTTCCAGTTAGAGCTTATTTTCGGGAAAATAGCACACACAGAGAAGGATGATGATATATATATAAATCTAAATAAATAAATAAATATATCCTGATGATGATCCTGATGATATATATCCATATCCATACATGCACATACATATACGTAGGCCATGCATGCACACGCACACACACGCACACACCAAATATTAATCACGAAGTTTCAAGTCGGCTAATTTGAGATGCCTCCTTGGTCGCCATGTGATCCTGACATATCACATCTTAAAACAAGGAAAAAAGATATTAGTAAACAGTTCTAGTTAAAATAGGATTTAGCAACATAGGGTAGGAAATATCAGAAATCAAATTGGAGAAAAAAAACCTTCCTATCAATGCAGGGTCATAAATCGACCATCATTTATGTTATTGGAGGCAGTAAAAGTAGCTTGTAACTTGAGAGTCACTTCTCGCTTTTGGCTCACACTTAGATTGGACATCAGGGCACTCAGAGAAAACGGAGAGGAAGCAAAATCGCATGGTTAGAGAATGCTGGAAAAGGAAATTTGAGGGTGGGAAAGACAAGGAAAGATTCTTTTCTAGCCTCTTAAAGGCCCCACTACAGAGTTATGCAGTTTGGATTTGAACAAGTGTTTAGCCAGAATTTTTTATCCCTCTCCTCCCCCCTGTTTTTCCAGGCACAGATTTTTTTTTTTAGAGAATGGTGCTTTTGATTTTTTTATCTGGCCAGGTTCAAAGTGGAATCTTTCAAATCTGTTGTACTCCAACATCCATTGTTCCCAATCAGGAAGGCCTGATCTAAAAGCTTTAATATAAGATGACTGTCTAAAAATATAATTAGTACTAGTTGTCACTTGGTAAAGTGGAGCCTAGTCATCAAATGATTGGATTTAATTGGTTTTAAATTTGCAAGAATACTTGGAGTAAATGGAGTAAAAAGTGTAGATTGTTCAAACTGGAAAAGATGGAAGATCCTTTAAAGACCAAATATTCAAAATAGAAGTGGATTGAGATTAACAGAACAAATTTTAACAATCACAAATGATAAGCTGGGTAAAAAAGTAATAAAATGTGAAAATTTAAAATGAGGAATTCTGGTTTTGACACTAGGTGTGAAAAGCGTCTTGGAATTGTAGCTGAGTATAATAGGATGCTAAAGATCAATATAATTATCTTCTAAAATGTAAATGCAGTTTTGTGCTGTGATACAGATTAGTGTGTATTTTCCAAATCACAGGAAAGGAATAGTTCCATGCTGCATTGGTCAGATTCTACACTATTATGTCTAATTCTGAGCATCATAACACTGGAGGTTTTTAAGAAGAGATTCAGATAAGCATATGCCTGAAATGGTATAGAGTTTCCTGCTTGAGCATGGGGTTGGATTAGAAGACCTCCAAGGTCCCTTCCAATTTTGTTATTCTGAAATATTCAGATAAACCACAATGAGTATAGAGAATGGCAGTGAGAATAATCAAAGGACTGGAAGCTAAGCCTTATGAAGAGGAACTGAGTGTATGTAGCCTAGAGAAACATGCCTTAAGGGGAGATGTAATGTAGGAAGAAGAAAGCCACAATCTATTCTTTGTCATTTCCTTGGAATAAAAGTCACAAGAAGACAGATTCTGGTTGGGAAAAACAGCAGAGCAATATAGGCAATCCTTTGACTTATATTCACAATTAGGACCAGAATTTCCATTTCTAAGCAAGTCGTGCCGAATTTTATGAACTTTTTTTTTGCCACAGTTGTTAAGTGGATCACATGGCTGTTAAGCGAATCCAGCTCCCCTCCCCAATTGATTTTTGCTTCTCAGAAGCCAGCTGGGTAGCTTGTAAATGACAATCACATGAACAGGAGATGCTGTAATCCTGGATGGCACTTGCCAGGTGCCTGAATTTTAATTCACATGACCGTGGGGATGCTGCAATGTGAAGATCAGTCCTAGCTCACTTTTTTCAGTGCCATTGTAAATTCAGGACTGTTGCTAAATGAATGGTTGTAAATCGAGGATTATTGTAAGAGCAGTTCGACAGTAGAACCCATTAACAAGAAACTTTGGAACTGAGTGAAAGACCAGGAACCGTCTATTGGCAATACAAGTAGTCCTCAACATACCACTGTTTGTTTAGTGGCTGTTAATAATAACACTGAAAAAAGTGACTTGACCCTGTTTCCCCGGAAATAAGACCTAACCGGAAAACAAGCCCTAGCCTGATGTTTCAGGATGCTCGTCATAGAAGCCCTGCCCCAAAAATAAGCCCCAGTGAAGATCGTCAGCCAGACGGAGGCATTGAGTACCGTATTTTCCCCAAAAATAAGACCTAATCGGAAAATAAGCTCTAATGCATCTTTTGGAGCAAAAATTAATATAAGACTCTGTCTTATTTTGAGGGAAACATGATAGATAGATGGATGGATGGATGGATGGATGGATGGATGCACGCACGCGCACACACACACACACACACACACACCACACACACACACACCCTGTTTCCCCGAAAATAAGACCTAACCAGAAAATAATCTCTAGCGTGATTTTTCAGGATGCTCGTCATAGAAGTCCCGTCCCCAAAATAAGCCCCAGTTAAGATCATCAGCCACATGGAGGCATTGAGGACTGTATTTCCCCCCAAATAAGACCTTACTGGAAAATAAGCCCTAATGCATCTTTTGGAGCAAAAATTCATATAAAACTCAGCCTTATTTTTTGGGAAACACGGTAGGGCCATGTTTCACACTTACAATCGTTGAAGCATCCCTGTGGCACGTGGTCAAAATGTAGGCATTTGGCACCTGGGAACTCTATTTATCACAACTGCAACATCCCGGGGTCATGTTTTGCGCCCTTCTGACAAGCAAAGTCAATGGAGAAACCAGATTCACGTAACAACCGTGTTACTAACTAAACGAGTGTAGCGATTCATCTAACCGCCACAGCAGGAAAGATCCTAAAAGGGGCAAAATTCAGTTAACAACTTAGCAACGAAAATTTTTCGGCTCCATTGTGGTCATAAGTGGAGTACTAGAGTTCGGGTTCCTGTCCAGAACAGCGATTGAATTCAGTAACGTATATGGTTTCTTTTAATTATTGAGCTGCTTATAGAAATCTATGCTGGAAGAAGATATGGAGGAAACTTTGCTCCTTCTAACAAGCCTGCAAGCATGGAACTTTTGAGTGAATTATTTCTGACCTGAATTGTTTCCTAGTTAAAAATCTAACACCTCCAGCCTTGTGCACACTAGGCAGCAAAGTTAAAAAGAGTCTGGCAGTGAACTGTAGTTGTGTCTGTGCTCACAGCATTTTTTTCTTGGGAAGAACCTATGGAGAGCTAACAGCAATCTGCAGAGTGACTTATTCCTGGCTTGAGCCCAAAAGAAAAGCAACAATGGTGGAGGCAGCGTGTAGAGAAAGAAATTGTCAGCGTAAATGGACAAAATGTGTACAGATCTATGGCTAAATTGCAGTTGCATATTAATTCCATACATGAGTATTTCATTTTCTTTGACCTTAAACAGGCTCTTTTTGAAGGTAATTTGGTTCAGGAATTACATATGATACATGAGATCTTTTCTTTAAAAAAGCCTGATAGATCCCCTGGTGCAAGCTAACAGAGAGAGGAAGAACCTGTGGCTCAGTGGCTGAGACATTAGCCTCACATCTCATCCAGTCCACGCTCGAATCCCATCAGAGGGTATCTCTCATTGATGAAGGCAAAATAAGCTAGAAGTGGCCATCTGAGACTCCCTTTCTTTCTTTGCCAAGCTTGTAAAACTTCTTGCTGTAATACATGGCAATGCTATTTAAAAGTAGTTCAGGAAAGGGTTGCTTCTTACCAGTTAGGAGTATATATGAGGATCCCCCCTCAACTGAAATCTGAAAGGGTTGAGAAACACTCCAGTTGGCACGGATTGCTTTGCGGAAAAGGAAAGTATGTGTGAATAAACATTGGCCTTGAGAATGAGAGCTGGCCTCCTGTTCATCTTCCTCAGATGTTGGCTAGTACTTCAGTGATTCTCTTGAGTACTACACATCTTGTTGTCGGGATGGTGCGGGCGTGTGCTCTTTGTCAAATTGTTTTTATATGTCAGTGGCCTTGAAACAAAAAGCAAAGGAATGTTTTATGAAAATATGAACTGCGCCAGACCCCCATTGTTTTCAAGGAAATATTCTTGTGACTATTGGACTTAATCCCTTTCTTTGGTCTGACAAATTATTGGCCGTTTTAGTCCTTTATACTTTTGCTAGCCCAGATTCCAAGCATCTTCACCTGCTTTTAAGGCTGGGATCCCATATGTTGCTATGCGGAATATTGTTGTTGTTTTTTCTCTGTTCGACCTTGGCAAAGTCTTAACGTTTTCCAGCCCACCAATTAAACCCCGGTAGGTAAAAGGAAACTTTAATGGTCGATGGCCGATTAGAAACAGCAATTTCTTGTCCTGTCTTGTATTTGCACCTCATCAATTGTCTCTCTTCACTTCCACAACAGAATCCGGAGACCAACCTGCCTCTGATATTTTGTCCTGTTTTCAGGCCTCTTGACTCGTACCCAGTAGCACTGGCAATATCTACCTCTGAAAATCTCAAGGGTTTCCAGTCTTCGTTGTCACGTTGGATTTATTTGGCTGAACATCCAAAAGGAGATCCATGTATACCCCAAGTGGTTCGGTGTTGCCTGGTGGCCGAAGGCGGAGAGGTCAAGATGGCAGTGCCTTGCCGAAGCAGCCCGAAAGGAGCTTGGCATCTGCCTTGCCTGGCGCTCTGTCGATAACCGCCCTGTGTACTGCCCTGGCAGAGCCTGCCTGGCTGCGGATTCATGGGGGCACTTGCTCTCGCCAGGAGCTGGGGGTTGCTGATGTGTTGGGATACATTGACTCAGACCTACTTAAAGGTGAGAAGGAAGTGGGGACTGGGTGGGTGCCCTTAAAGATGGCTATAGATTGGCCCGTGTGTCTGGTCCTCTGCTGTTTATTTGGCCAAAGTCATGGTCACCTCTGTATGGTCAGCATTTCTCAACATCAGCAACATTAAGATGTGTGGAATTATGCATCCTGTCTGGGAAATTCTGGGGATTGAAGTCCATGCATCTAAAAGTTGCTAAAGTTGAGAAATAACGAGTTAAGTGATACCCCATTTCTCCGAAAATAAGACCTAACGGAAAAGTAAGCCCTAACATGACTTTTCTGGATGCTCTTAATATAAGCCCTACCCCAAAAAGAAACCCCAATTCAGATTGTCAGACAGATACATTTCATACCATACTTTCCCGGAAATAAGCCCTAATGCATCTTTTGCAGCAAAAATTAATATAAGACCTGGTCTTATTTTTGAGGGAACACAGTAGATTGTCTGTAGGTTTAGAGTAACTGCTTGCAAAGGGTCTCAGAAGTGCTTTTCCAAAAGGCAACTGGACTTTCTTGGTCTTTTCCTTGAAAATATTTTGGTTCTCATCCAAGAAATTTCATTAGTTGTTCAGTTCCTTAAACGTTTTCAAGGAACCCCCCCCCCCAAAAAAAGAGTCCAGTTGCCATTTGAAAAGCACCTTTGGGACAACAGTGAGACCCGGAGAATGGGGAATCTCCGGAGACATTTGCTTGCAAAGGGGAAATCCAATTCTTGTAGAGGTCTGCCGGTAGAAAGGAAAATTTCTGCTTCATTGTAAAGAGAATTTGAGCGGCCTGTTCGCTCTTGTTAAACCTGCATTTTGTCTTGAGGTTCAGCAAGTAGAATTCTGCAGTTCTAAGCTGTTAATTCAGAGGCAATAGATGTAGCATGAGCGATCCTTGCCTTGCAACCACAACCGAGTCCAAAATATATGTTGCTAAGCAAGACAGTTGTCAAGCGAGATGTGCTTCATTTTACAACCATTTTTGTCTCTGTTGTTAAGTGACTCATGCGATCATTAAGAAAATCTGGCTTCTCCCGTTGACTTTGCTTATCAGAAGCTGGCTGGAGAAGGGCTACAAATGGCCGTTGCATGGCCCTCGGGGGAACGACAGCCACCCTAAATACATGCCAAGTGCCTTAATCTTCATCACCTGACCTGGTGGGGTGTGTGGAAATGCTGCACTGGTTGAAAGTGTGGAAAAATGGTCCATGGGTCGCTTTTTTCAGTGCTGTGGTCACTTTGAGCAGTCACCAAATGATCGGTTGTAAGTCAAGAACTGCCTGTAACAGGCGTGATCCCTACTTAAGTGACTTCCTATGTGTGCTTGCTTGGAGATTCAACCTCTGAAAGAGCCAACTTTCAAATAAGTAGGATTGTAGCCAAGCTGAGTCACCTGGGGAAGATGAGGCATCTGGTCCTGGTTCAGTCTGAGCCTTTGAACGCGCATCCCATCTCGTTTTCACAAGGCCATGTTCAGAATGCAAACAGATGGTAGCTGCCATTATTGCATAGGGAGCAAAGTGCATAATTGTTGTTCTATTCAAAGAGCGCTTCAGCCCTCCTTCCGCCCACCACTTCTTCCCTGTAATTATTATGATTATTATTGTTGTTGTTGTTATTATTATTGTTGTTGTTGTTATTATTATTATTATTATTGTTATTATTATTATTATTGTTATTATTATTGTTATTATTGTTATTATTATTATTATTGTTATTATTATTATTATTTGGGCTGGCTGAGGAATTCTGGTAACTGATGTCCAAAAGTGGTAATGTTGTCAAAGTTGGAGACCCCCGCATAAAGAATAAGGTCAATTTACTTGTTATGTATATGGTGCAAAATATAGTTGTAGGTCGTGGTGGACATCACCGATAAACAAATAGTCAAGATAAATTCAGCCTTTGCTTAATTCTCAGCTGTACAACAGGCTGGTTCTCCAGCAGTCTTTTCCACTTAAAAAAGTGCCCTTGAAAGTTTCTGTCGGATGCTTCAAGTCCTCCTGTTCTAACCATGGCAGGAGCAAATCATTGGGGATTTTTTTGTTTGTTTCTGTTTTCTGTTCCTGGAAATCACAGAAGGTCACATTTTTCCTCTGAGAAAAGCAGCGGTTCCCATGAACTGCTGTAGTTTAACCCTATAGCTCCCTCAATGTAAAGAGGAAGAAAAAATGACCTTGGACAGAATTCTTTATTGGCCGAGTGTGATTAGACATACAAGGAATTTGTCTCCGGTGCATACACTCTCAATGTTCGTATAAGCTACAAATGATAAATTGTGATCATAATAATAAAATACAGTCATCATGTCATGTCATAAAAATGCATTCACCATGCCATAAAATACATTCGTCATGCCATAAGATACGTTTTTTGTGATAGGCTTAGAACAGTGACAGAATACTAAATAAGCAATCTACAAGTCATACTAGGATACTAGATAAAACAACTATTATATTTTGTAGGAAACAGGCAACAAGTTAATTGTCATACAAATAAGAGAATAGGTAATAGGAAAGATGAGAAGGATAATAGTGATACAGCCCTACTAGGTAGTTTAACGGTGTTGTGGAAGTTAGTTGTTTAGCAGAGTGATGGCGTGGGAAAAGAAATTGTCCTTGTGCCTTGTTGTTTTGGTTTGCAATGCCCTACAGCGACATCCGGAGGGAAAAAGTTGAAACAGATTATGTCCAGGGTGTGAGGGGTCTGTAGTTATTTGCCCAGCCCTCTTTCTGCCTTGTGCAGTGTACAGGTTTTCAATGGAGGGTAGGTTTGTAGCAATTATCTTTTCTGCAGTCCTAATTATCCTTTGAAGTCTGTGTTTATCTTGTTTGGTTGCAGTGCCAAACCAGACAGTTATAGAGGTGCAAATACAGACTCAACTATTCCTTTGTAGAACTCTGTCAGCCTGCTCCTTGGGCCGTCTGAGCTTTCTGAGTTGTCTCAGAAAGAACAATCTTTGCTGTGCTTTTTTGATGACATTTTTGATGTTAGCTAACCATTTTAGATCTCGAGATATTATAGAACCTAGAAACTTGAAGGTCACTACTATTGATACTGTGTTGTCTAGTACTGTGAGAGGTGATAGAATAAAAGGGCTTCTCTTAAAATCGACTTATCATTTCTACAATTTTGAGTGATTTCAGTCCAAGATTGTTCTGGCCGCACCACAAGGCTAGTTGTTCGATTTCCTGTCTGTAGGCAGATTCATCATTGTCTCGAATGAGACCAGTCACTGTTGTATCATCTGCAAATGTTAGTATTTTGACAGAGGGGGGTCCTTTGAGATGCAGTCATAGAGAGAAGAGAAGCGGAGAGAGGTCACAGCCCTGAGGGGCTCCTGTGCTGATTGTACAGGTATCTGTTGTTATTTTGCCTAGCTTCACCTGCTGCTTCCTGTGTGTTAGAAAACTTATGGTTATCTAGGCAAAAGTGGCTGGAACATTTTTTAAGGGAGATAACAAAACCTTTGAAAGCCACCGTTATGTGGTATTGATTTTATTTTAATGCCTTTTTTGAAAGCCGTTGAGAGTCGGGGGGCATATAAGTTTCATACATTATTGTTAATATTATTGTTATGCTACACTGATTGATAACTGAGTACAGGTAGCCCTCGGTTTACGACTACAACGGAGCCAAAAAATTCTGTTGTTATGTGGGACACTTGTTAATGTGAGTTTTGCCTCATTTTACGACCTTCCTTGCCACAGTTGTCAAGTGAATCCCTGCAGTTGATGAGTCAGTCACCCCGTTGTGAAGTGAATCTGGCCTCCCCGCTGACTTGGCTCGCCCGAAGGTCGCAAAAGGGGATCACGTGACCGACGGACACAGCAACTGTCATAAATATGAATCAGTTGCCGAGCATCTGAATTTTGATCATGGGGATGTTGAAAAGACCATAGCTTTGAAAAATGTCACCTTTTTCAACTGTTGTAAGTATAAGGAGTGAGAGAAGATGAAAAACACAATAAGACTTGCAAGACTCCACTGTTCTACTGTTAGAGCTAATCCCAGTAAAGACAGTTTTAGCTTTCTTGCGGAGTTGATCAGGTTTTCTTATGAGCCACCCGACTTTTTCTGAATACAGAAGAGAGTCATCTACTCCAGCTAGGGGCTATGCAGGCCTGTCTCTAGATGACACCCTTTTTTTTAATACAGCAAGAAGTTTTGCAAACTTGGCAAAAAAAGAAAGAAAGGGAGTCTCAGTGGCCACTCCTAGCTTATTTGCCTTCATCACCCCTTCTCCTGATGGGATTCGAACCAGGGCTGGGTGACCTGTGAGGCTAGTGTCTGAGCCACTGAGCCACGGGTTCTTCCTCTCTTCGTTCGCTTGCACCAGGGGATGGATCAGGCTTTTTTTATGAGGCACCTGGCTTTTCCTAAGTACAGAAGGGAGTCAACTACTCCCTTTTCGCCCTTCGGCCCCAACCCAGGAGCTATGCTTTCCTTTCGGTTAGCGACACCTTTTTGGTCTTATTGCAGCAAGATGTTTTGCAAGCTTGGCACTATCCCTAACCAAAGTGTAACCTAAGGAAATCAACCAAAATTTTAAATGCTCATTCCTTGGTTAACTTTCCTCCATCCTCTCTTGCTTTTCTACAATCTCCATTTTAAAAGCGGATTATTTGGATCACAAACCGGAGTTGGTTTGCTCCTTTGTGTACATCCCACCCCACCAAATAACTCATATTCCCAGGCAGTTCAGTTAATGGGGGCAAGATTCTTCCTACTGAAATGATGTTGAAATCATTGCCAGCTAAGGCAATTAGCCTTGTCGTATATATCAAACTAGCTTTTGGTACCCGTGCTACGCTACGAGTTTAGTATAGTTAGCTATGGTAATAATGTATTTTAGATAGATGTTTGACTGGTTTGTAATATCAAGTGGTAAAAA
>JANHFO010001578.1:193800-204776 GCA_032468095.1 Pareas carinatus
AAGTCCACCGGCAACCAATGCAGCTCGCGTAGGAGGGGGGGGGTCACATGAGATCTACCACTGGAATCCAACACCCCCCGCGCGGCCGCATTCTGCACAAGCTGGAGCCTCCGGATACGCCCCAAGGAGGGCCCCATGTAGAGAGAATTACATTGATTAATTGTTCTAACTGTCAGGAAATTTCTCCTTATTTTTAGGTTGGATTTCTCCTTGATCAGTTTCTAACCATTGCTTCTTATTTGGCCTTCAGGGGCTTTGGAGAATAGGTTGACCCCCCTCTTCTTTGTTGCAGCCCCATAGATTTTAAAAGACTCATGCCATCCCTAGTCCTTCAAGATTAACTAAGCACAGTTTGTGCAGTCACACAGCATGATACAAAATGACAGCACCGACCATATGGTGACTTACTTGGATAGCCAGCATCACACAGCCTGCTATGCGAGGGCAGTCACATCACCATTCACATACAAACACACATTCAACCAAAAACCAGCCAACCAAATTTTAACCTAGGCTGGCATATTCTGCACATCCGTCTAAAGTTCCCCAATCTTGACAACTTTAAGGCCGGTGGACTTCAACTCCCAAAAGTCCACCCGCCTTAAAGTTGTCAAGATTGGGAAACTGCTCTAAGGAGAGGGTAGGATGCTTTCATCTTAATCTGATTAATTAAAAGATGAGAATTCATATAGCCAAATGGGAACATTGCTCTTCAGTAGAAATGTCATCACCATCACACACCCACATCTGCTTGATAATTGAGCTGGGAGAATACAATTTTGCAAAGTTAAGCTGTGGAGAAACAGGATTACTGTTTCTCCACAAAAACAAAAGAAACAAATAATTGTTTTTAAGAAATAGAAAATAAAAGAAGAAGTAATGGAACTTATTTTAGGCACACCATATCCCTTTTCTGGTTTGTCATTTGTGATTTACCAGCCTAAATAGCAGTGCATCTTGAATTTCTTCTTCCCAAATAGGATGCAGAATGCAGGGGGGCTGTAACTATCTTGTTAGATTAGCATTAGAGGCACAGCCTGATCTGTGCCACATCAAGTGCAAATATTTGACAGCTAATGTAAAAGAATAAAAATAAAATGCCCTGTTGGTGGCAGCACTGAGTTACCCTTAGTTTGTTCTTCCAAAGCTAAGCAGGGTTAAACCAGGTTAGTACTTGGATGGAAATCCACCAAGAAAATCCAGGGATGAACAATCATTTTTAAAAGCCATGTAAAAAAATTCTGTAGAAACTGCTGACGTATTGTCAAGAAAACTCCATGAGCGTGGTTCAAGAAATCATTAGCAGTCAAGCTTGATTTGAGGGAATCTTTGCTTGAGAAAAAAAAGACATCATTTTTTCCAGTAGTTTGCTATTCACTCTCCGGATATATGTCAGATAGATTAAGGTCCATGGGGATGGCTTTAGGTGGACAGTAAAGTCTACTTTCCTAGAACATTTTTCATTTGAGTGGGGAAAATCACATTTTAGCCTGCCTTGCATGTTTATTTGATTATTTGTTTCTTTTCTAGCTTGTGGCCACAGTAGGATTATAAGGACACCGGGTTCAGTCTGTTTGCTAAGATATAAAAGCATTCTTTCAATGGTCTCAGATGCTTGGAAAGTATATTCCAGATTTTATCAGGGTGGGGAGCTTCTTAAAGGTGATATATAAACATTTGTCAATAACTAGAGCAGGTTAGCAGAACCAATTGTTACTCTTAATAGACAGCATTTTTATTTTTGGGCAGACATACTTCATGAAAAAGAAGGGTTTTTTTTCAGTGGCAGCATGGTGGGGCAAAAAAGTAAACCTCTCAACCTTTAAAATTCAGAGCAACTGAATTTTTTCAAGGAAATCCAGCTTTCTAGGCTTAGAAAAGGGATAGTTGACCAGAATCCAAAATGAAGGAATTGCCCACAAACCTCACAGGGCACGGAGAGGTTGTGATACTAATAATAGCAGTTCTACTTGTTTGCCCTGTATTATGCAATGAGATATGAATTGTTTGGAGGTCTGAGGCAGCACATTTCCTCAGCTTATGACCTCTCACACTGATGCTGTTGCAGGAGAGAAAACTTTATATCTCTTCCTCCATTATTAAGATTTGAATGAGGACATGCCCCTGAGGAAGTTTTGAAAGGCATTGAAGGGATGGTGGCCTTGCCTGGCATAGTAGTAAAGATGACTTCTGCATAGGAGGAAAGCAGGAAGAGCCTGGGGGTGCAATCAATTTTGAGAGCTATATGGGAGACCATCAGAGGGGGGGGGGGATAACCTCACCTCAGGAGAGATGTTCCAAGAGGCTGAGCCTGGTCCTGTCTGGTGGAACCTATAGCATGCCTCTTCTGCCAGATCTGATGGGACAGGTAGATGTAATAGGGTAGATGTAAAAAAATCTAATGTAAACGTTACACGTAATGGAAGATGCAATAGATAAGCTGAGTCTGACATGTTTTGTTGTTGTCATTCTCCCAAGGTCTGTGCAAGAAATGAAACACATGCAAGAAATCACTAGGTTCCTCCCGAGCAGTGCGGAAGAAAACCAGAGTCAGGAACTGGAGCTGGAGCAAAATACCTACCAAGATGTCTCATCTGATCCTGAAGAGCAGAATTGGGAAATGGTGGTGGACAAGACTCACTTCAAACTATGGAGGCGTCCGGTTGATGGGGGCCACATGTACCAGTATCGAGGTAGCTCCCCCCCTCCCTCTCATATTCACTCTTGTCTTAGTACACAGATCACAGATTCGTGTGTCTGGCAAAGTTGGACTGGATGACTTATTAACCCCTCCCAGCTCTGTGACACAAGATAATAACATACACAATCTGTCCTGGGAGAAAACCTTGTGCCTGCTTTGCCGCCACCATCACCAGAGGCCCTTACTCTGATAACGGAGTCAAATTCTGGCTTCATTCGCTCTAGATAACGAGATGGGCAGCATTTAAATTTAATTAATAATAATAATTGACCAGAAAGTAGAGCCTCTAATTCCACGTTTAAGGCTTAATAAGGGCCGAGGTAATCTCAAAGAATCCAGATTCAGGGATTTCTAACTAAGTCCTAACATTTTCCAACATATCCAAGTAGGCCCATTTTTAATCACTTCCAAATTTGCATAGATAGTCCTCAGATTGCGATCCTAATTGGGACCCGAATTTCCATCACTAAGCAAAGTGATTATTAAGCAGAAGACATGATTGCACTGCTTAAGGGCCACTGCTCCAGCAGTCCAGGTTGTGGCCTTTAGACAAAGACTTCACGCTTCCCCTGCCCTCTGAACTGTCTCTGCTTTAGCTTCCTTCAGCGTTTAAAATTGCTCTATCCAATATCACCTTTGCTGATGAACGCAGAGTAAAATCCACCATGATTTATTAGCCTCTGTTCCTGCTCCTAAGCCTGTCTGTGTCCTCCATTCTCTGCCTTCCACATCAAAAAGGAAAACCTTCCACTTTTCCTTCTATGTTCCCTTTCTAACGTTTCTCTTCCGTAGCAGGAATTAGCAGCTTTTTGGACAGAGAAGCACAGATATTGGGATTGGATCTACGAGGTGGCTGCAGCTATAGTCCTGGCCAGTCATGAAAGACCATTTACCAGATGGCAAACTGATGAAAGCCCCTTCCCCCCCCACCTCCCATATTAATTCTAATGCCCACTTTTCAGTTTATCATTGTCTTTTGAGGTGCGAGGAGGCATACAAAGAATTGAACTTCAGCCACTTCCCAGTTTTATTATCTAAGAATGCTTGATAGGAGGGGTCTCCAACCCTTGGGCCGTGACCCTGTCTGCACAAGCAGTGGGTGAGTGTGTGCGAGTGTGTTAGCGGGCACACATGCATACTTCGCTTTACTTGTGCAAATGGAGCTGTGTGCCTGAGTGTGCTCTCCTGCCCCTTCTGCACAATCATCCCCCCCCCCATCACCATGAGTCTGCAAAGGGCCAGAACTATTCTGATTAAAATAAATAAGTAAATAAAGATCATTTGATGTTCTGCCTTGTAGTTTCCCATTTATGTTTTAAATTAAAGTTATCTTTAAATACTTAATGAGCTAGGTGGGCCCTATGCAGAGAGTGAGGTGCTTCCAGGTGCTTTGGAGCCATAGAGACCTTGTTGTCCACTTATGATTTGCAACCTAACCAAGACTGTCTACTATGAGATTTGTCTTTCTATTGTAGTCTTTGGGACCTACACAGATGTGACACCAAGACAGTTTTTCAATGTGCAGGTGAGTTCTCCCACACCTCTTTTTGTTTCTCCCTGAAAGTAGGACATCTTCAGCTTAATTCTTTAATTTGGCCTACATTCTGTTTGTCCTGTTCTTATTTTAGGAGGATTGTGAGGGGCCTCTCAAAAGCATAGCAAAATAGGGCAAAAAAAGTTAAGACAAATTTAGTGTAAGATGTCTTGCTAGTAGTAAATTTTCCAGTGATGATTGTTAAAATGGATAATGCATATTCAAAATGGTTGGAAATGTAAAGATCAGGCTAGAATGCTTTACTATATTTTGTGGCAAGCTCAACTACTTTTGAAAATAGTTTACTTGAAACCATTCTTAAATGCTCACTTTCCTTCACTACCGATTATTTTTTTCCTGTTAAATACTGTACTACTAAAGTTTATATACTGTGCCTATCAAACACACTGAGCTGGTTTTCTATAACTGCAACCATGATGCTTCATCGTTTTATTGAAAAATAACATTTAATTGGGATGCATTTTTCTCTAGTTTGCCATTCCTCTGTTGAAATGAGAAATGTATTCTTTTTTTCTCACTTCCCTTCTTTTTAAAAAATTACTTTTTTTAACCTGCTTATCTTGGTCAAGCTGATAGTCTGATGACCAACTATCAATGGACACACATGCTATTAAGGGGAGGAGCCTTTGACCCCAACACTTCTTTCTGGCTTTCCAAAATATCTTGTGTTATATCTCCTCTTTTTCAACCTTGTACTTTATTTTTTATGCCTTCAGAGCTATCTGTTCTGCATGTTCTGCAGAATGGGATCCGGATTTAAAAGAGCATGGAAGGGATACCTTCAGTTTTTACTCTACCCTTTCCTGAATTCTGATTTTTCTCATATGCTTACCGTTTTGAAGGAAGAGAAAGCCTGACAAGTTAATCTCCTAGACTCCAAAAACTAACCTGAAGGATTTATTACCTTCTCGAACGAGAGAGGAGGAACCTGTCTCAGATGGAAACAAAGAACGAGCCTTCGAGATTTTTGATCAGAATTTATTGGCCAAGTGTGTCTGGACACACAAGGAATTTGTCTACGTTGTACATGCTCTATACCAGAGGTCTCCAACCTTGGTCCCTTCAAGGCTTGTAGACTTCAATTCCCAGAATTCCTCAGCCAGCTCTTAAAGGGACCAAGGTTGGAGACTTCTGTTCTATACCTACATACATACAATAGATAAACTGTGATTACAATCATAAAATACATTAATAATCATAAAAGTACAATCATCTTGTCAAGTACATATAAGCTGCAATCTACAAACTGTAATCTTAATCATGAATACAATTCACAATCATAAAGTACATCCATCTTGTCATCATGTTATAAAGTACAATCGTGTCACAAAACACCTTCCTCATGCCATACGATACACCAGCTTTGCAGTGTGTTTTTGCATTGCATTAGGAAATAGAAAGCTTAGGGCAGCTGAAGGAGAGTTTGTGGGTTCTTCTCTTCTAGCTGGATACAGAATATCGGAAGAAATGGGACTCGCTAGTTATCAAACTGGAAGTGATTGAGAGAGACCGGGATACAGGCTCAGAGGTGGTGCACTGGGTAACTCACTTTCCGGTAAGGCCTACTTCCTTTGCCTGATGCTGCCTGCCAGGTGCCTTGCCACTGGCGATCCAATCTGATGGCCCTGCTCTTCTCCCTCCGCCCCCCCCCCCTCCTTTTCCAGTACCCGATGTATTCACGGGACTACGTTTACGTTCGACGGTATGATGTGGACCAAGAGAACAATCTGATGGTGCTGGTGTCACGGTAAGTGATCAAGTGCCCAAGAGGCACCTACACATCATAGTACAAATCCATTTGCTCAGTCATCTGGTATGATTTGGGTTTCTAAATCTTTTGGAAAGGTTCTCGGGCAAATGCTGGAAGAATGAAGGAACAAGAAGTGTGAACGTTGTTGCTAAATTATAAAGAGCTCTTTTGGAAAGTTGCATTGTGCTCTTTCCTCAGTTTCAATACCTATCCATGGGAGATCCCTGAAACACTTTTTGATTCTTTCACTATGGCTTCTTTCTTTTGTCCAATCACTGAAAGCTTTTTAGGCGTGGATTGGGGCTAACATGAATCGTGTAGAGCAGGGATCTTGGTCCATGGACTGGCACCAGTCCGCAGCATGCCAGCAACCGGTCTGCACAAACTATCCAAGCCCCACTTGTGGGATGCAGGGAGCATGTAAAACCACACCACCTCTATCTCCAAGGAACTGGTCCCTGGTGCCCAAGAGGTTGGAAAGCCCACTGGTGTAGAGTACAGGAGATAACTTTAATAGCGATATGCAGGAATCATTACCTAGACCAGAGCTACAAGGAAATATTCTGAAGGAGCTGAGCAAGATGCCTCCCTGATTCTCTGATGTATAAGAAGGATAAGATGAGGTCCAGCATGACCAGAGTTGCAAGATAGATGCCAGTCCGGCAGAGTAGACCAGATCAGGAAATCAGTTCCACAGGAAGGCTAAACCTACTTATATTGAGATTGGCTATGACAAGAGGAGCTTGGAAGTCTGTCTGCCATGGGCAGGGGGTTGGACTAGAACTGGGGCCCCCAACCTTTTGGGCTCCAGGGACCGGTTCCATGGAACATGGTTTTTCAACTGACCAGAGGGGTCATGGTTTTGTGTACTGCCTGGATCTTGTGACTAGGGCTTGGCTTATTTGCGCATCTCGGCTGCTGGCCTGCTGCGGCCCGGTGCCAGTCCATGGACTGGGGGTTGGGGACCCCTGGACTAGACGACCACCTAGGCCCCTTCCAACCCTGTTCTATGTTCTTGTTCTTATACCCTAGTAATAAGGGAGGCATATGCCTGAATCGCTTCAAACCTTATCACCTGGACTTTAAAAATGCTTTAGCCCCCTTTGCCTAGGCAACAGTTCTCACATAGATATGATCTTCCAAATAATAATCTTTACTCTACAATTGCACAATATTTACAGTCTAGAATTGAACTGATGGTTTATTGATTTTTGTGAAGTATATCTCCTCTGTCTTATTTTTGTCAGAGCCGTTGAACACCCAGGTGTCCCAGAAGATCCTGAATTTGTCCGTGTCCGAACCTATGAGTCACAAATGGTTATCCATCCTCACAAATCATTTGATGAGGTGAGTTCCTTTAAAAAAAAAAGATTAGGGAATCTGAAATTTAGGTTTTTCTTACAAGGAGCAGGAATATGTAAGAGGCTGAAGTAACAATTGTTAATGTGTGTTTAACTTCTACTTTTTTGTGTTATTACACACTTTATTAAAGTTTAGGCCTCAGCGTTTGACATACATTATGTATCATCTCTAATCCTTACCAGTCTTTATAAGTTGACTGTTGGGTCAGCAGTGACTGCGATGATGATAATTTAATTTAGTTTCATGATAATACAAAATAGATGGAGCCAAGATTTTCAGATGGATACATTTGCATTTTTAGGTTTTCTTTACTTGTAAAAATTACATTAAATCTGTTTGAGAATGTGTTCCTTCTCTCACTCCATGTTTTCCACTTCTAAATGATTGAACATGATTAGAAAGTGAAGTTTGCAAGCTTAATGTCCTTTAAAAGTCTCTGCTGCAATTGGGAGCCAGTTGAATCCTGAGTAAACCACCGTCCTGCAGCTTCCTGAAGAGGAGTCGCTGTCTGGAGGACATGTGAGCGATCTCCTGTCCTCTCCTTATATGGAGAGGAACGAAGGAACTGGTTTGCTCATCATTTCTTTGACCTTTGCTGTGGGCATTGACCATATAAAAGTCATCCCTCCCCCAGAAATCCTCTATGCCAGTGATGGTGATCCTATGGCACGCGTGCCACAGTGGGGCACACAGAGCCCTCTCTGTTGGCAAGCAAGCCAAGTTGCCCCAGCATTGCCCCAGTGCTGAGCATGCTCAGAGAGAGAGTAGTGACACCAGGCGATGACGTCACAGGGCCATGTGCATGCTCAGAAAGAGTAGCGAAAGAGAGTAGCGGTGCTGGGTGATGATGTCATGAGCTGCCAGAAGAAAATGTTTGACTCTAAGAAGGTTGCTGCCAGATACCTCTGAAGCCTTTATTGCTTGTGACTGACTGACAATAGAGATTTTTCATGACCCTTTTCTTATTATCACAGCAATGGGCCCTTTGCTTTTATAATTTATTACTTTATATTGATTGCATTTTATGTACGTAGCAAGGGGTTAAATTGGTTGAAGTTAACTGACCATGCAGATAAGTATAGATCTCCTTGTTACAAGGAGGAAGGATCGTCAATCGATATTGTCTCTCCTTTCAGAATGGCTTTGACTACCTGCTCACGTACAGTGACAACCCACAAACTGTGTTTCCTCGGTACTGTGTCAGCTGGATGGTTTCCAGTGGTGAGTTTGGGGGACTCTTGAGTCTTCAGCTAGAGAACAGGCTACCCTAGTGGTAGGATGGGAACTGCACATTGGTGGTTGTGGCATCAAACATTGGGTGATCTCAGATTTCAGAACTGTGTGCTTTAACATCTATCCGTTTCCCTGTCAAAGGTCTGGCGATGTGAATAAGCCTACTTGACAGATTTGCGTTCCCAAATTCCCCAGCTAGCATGTTGAAGTGAGTTGGAGTCCAGACGTCTTTAAGCTCCTGAGTTTGAGAAAGATGGCTGTAGAGAAGCTCTTATTGAAAATCCTATTGTTGGACTTGGAAGATCTAATTATAGGCTCAGAAGCCAACATGCTCTCAAGCATGTAGCAGTTACAGGCAGTCCTCGATTTACAGCCATATGTGTAGTGACTGTTCAGAGTTTCAACAGCACTGAAAAGAATGACTTATGACTGATTTTCAAACTTACAATCATTGCAGGATCCCCATGATCATGTGATCAAATATACACCTCTTCAAGTTCCGATTCTCCCTAGCAGAACAGGTCCCTAGAATTTTGGTGGGACTCCTGTTCAGATATCTAAATAATTTTATTTATTTTAACAAAGATAACAAAAAGAAAAGTTGATTAAGTAATTTTGATCAACATCAACCATCCTGGTATACATTTTTACATATCTTATTAATCTTACTAATGCTTATTAATCTTACTAATACAATTTCACACCTACTCCTTCCATCTTCTGTCTAACCATTCATAAAAACTATTCCATGTTTTGAAGTGCACCGATTCTTCTTTATCCTTCAGCATCAGAGTCAGCCTGTCCATTTCTGCACAGTCCAGAATTTTTCTAATTATTTCTTCGTCTTATATTATTTCTTCATTCTTCCAATTTTGTGCAAAAATAATCCTAGCTGCTGTCAGTATGTGTACAATCAAATAAACATATTTTAAGTTCTATTAAGTTCTTCTGGAACAATGCCAAATAAAAATAACTCAGATTTAAAATTTATCTGTTTTCTTATCATTTCTTGTAACCACTTACGTATTTTTTCCAGTATCTCAGCATATGCACACGTCCACCACATATGATAATATGTACCTGTATTGTCTTTGCACTTCCAGCATCTATCTGACACTTCTTTACTCATCTTAGACAGTTTTCATGGTGTCATATGTCATCTGTAAAACATTTTGTACAGATTTTCTTTATATGCCGTAGCTTTAGTCATTCTTAATTCCCCCCCATAGGTTCTGCCATCTGTCAATATCAGTAGGATACCCAAAGTTTTTAGCCCACGTTATCATTGTCTCCCTAACTTGTTCATTTTCCATTTTTCTATCTAATAGAAAATTATACATTTTCTTTATCAATTTCTCACCATTGGTCAGTAGTAACTCATCAAATTCTGTCAGACCTATTTCAAATTCTTCTGTTTTTCCATCTTTATCATATCTATTTTTTAATTGCAAATGTAACCATATAAGCTTCATGCCTTGATTTTCCACTGCTAGTCTAGAATGTCCTTATACGTCCAAATTCTTTCCGTATCCATATCCAAATAAATTTGGATGCACAAAAGCTTCCATAGTAGAGACCCACTCTGGGATGTTCATATTTCTCCTGCTCAGATATCTAGAAGGCTTCACTCCTGGGCTCACCTCAGGACTTTGGTCTGCCAAAGCAGCCACGTTCTGGGAGCAGTGGAGATGCTGTATTTCTCCGTGGTCTGAGCAGCAATTGATCTAAGTGGGATTGCTCTTCAAGTTAAATCTCAGATGGACAAGGATGTCTTAAGGCATAGCGAGGTCTTAAGCCCTCTATGAGATCTCCCCTATTCTGAATGCTGAGGGCGTTTGGAGTGGGTCAGTTTGGCCGACCTTGTGTAGGTGTTGAATCAGCTGGCATTCTTTTCCACTCATGTGCTCCCCTCGTTGTCCCTCTGACAGGCATGCCTGACTTCTTGGAGAAACTGCACACGGCAGCATTGAAGGCAAGGAACATGGAAATTGTTGTGAAAGACTATATTGCCGCTTCTAAATCCTGGAACAATGGGGGCGAGAACAGCAACGGGGAAGGCAAGGCCAGCATGCCCAGCCAAGACCATAAGAATGAAGGAACCCGCAGCCCTATCCAGATAGACTATGCTTAAAGGAGAGGGCTCGGTTTGCAACGTCGCCAGCCCACCACGCCTCTCGCTCCAGGCTGTGAAAACACCAAGGAGAAAGGATGTCTTCGGGATCTCAATTCGGCCGATCACCTCTGTCCTCCTCTTCCTCCCCTTCTCTGCCACGTCTCCTTGAACGAAAGCAACACCGTCAGCCCTGGGAAACCAGGCTCGGCCATCTTGAAAAACAGTTTTGTGCGGCCACTTCTGCGTAGTGATCTTATTTGCT
>JANHFO010001579.1:14100-26326 GCA_032468095.1 Pareas carinatus
TTTCTTTCTTTCTTTCTTTCTTTCTTTCTTTCTTTCTTTCTTCTCCTCCTCCTCCTCCTCCCTTAACCATTATTATTTGATGCTATAACAATCACAAAATATTGATGATGTTACCCCATTTGGTAAGGACCTCACAATTATAAAACAGAAAATACATTAAAATAAAATATCTATGCCCTAATCATTCCCCTGGATGACCCACAGCAGGATTTGCTGTCCTCCTTCCATATTGTTTACTGATACAATCCTATCCCAGCTTCTCAGTAAAAAGCCCGGTTTTAACAATCTTCCAAAAGAAATAAAGAGTGGAGGGCTGTCAAATCACCAGTGGGAGGGTGTTCCAAAAAGTAGAGTCAGCCAAAGAAAAAACACACTTCAGAGGTCTCACTAGATTCAACTTTTCAGGGAGGGGACCTGGTGCATGTCCAGCCTATCTAATCTATTGGGATGGGCAGATATTCTTAGGGAGGGGTAGCCCCACAAATAACCAGGTCCTATGTCATGTAGAACTTCCACCAACTTTAAGTTTTTTTTAATTAAGCACATACCATTGAGATGTATGTCACAAGGTAGAATATTTATTTATTTGCACATTTCTTAATGACCCAAATCCCTCGCCCATATTGATGGTAAAAAGGATAAAAACTTTGCCTCTAAATATTACAATGTTAGATTCCAGTGTTATCTCTTTTTTTGGATAACACTATCATTACGAACATTTGCAAAATCAGTGAAAATGCACACTTTTCGGACATAAGAAGCTGCATCCAGTCTAGCAGACCGTGCCTTTCGCTGTCCTGTTCTCTCTAATGCCACCATTCTCCTGCTTTTGACTGTGTGCATTGACTACATCCGTAAAATGAAATCACAAAGGAAGGGGTGGAATACAGAATAATAGCTCTAGCTAAACATCTACAATTGTATACCATTTTTAGCATTTGCAATCTGATATGGATCCATTCCCAACTAAGTCTTTTCACACTCACCTAGCAGCCTAATAATAATTTTGATTCTTTATTAAGCCCTGCAGAGTGAAACTGAACCCTGGCCTTGTAATACTGATAGGCATTCCAGCCCTTAAAGCAGATCAACCAAGCATTTTTTTGGGTCAAAAGCGTAACCACTTCTCACCCCAAAAGCTTTTAGCATTTCTCTCTTTTCTTCTTCTTCTTCTTCTTTAATGTAAGCATAGGAATTTGATTCTCACACCAGGTTAGTTTTTCTTGTCCATGTGCTGAAAATCCTCTTTTTTGGCAGCACCATGACATGTATTACAGTCGATTGGATACCTCATTGTAGCAAGCAGAAAGCTTGAAAGGGAACGTCTGAACTGGCTGAACTCTACTGGGATGCCACTTGTAATACCCCTTAGAGGAAAATAACAGCTCTTCAGCCTGTGACATAATATCTTAATTTAAAAAGGCACATTGGGTGATCTTTTTTTGACAGTCTGGCACATGTATTGTATCTATAGTTGAGTGCTTTCGGGGCCTCATTCTCTCTCAGGATTTGCTCGCCCGGCGATAGTTTCTATTTATAGGCCTTTGGCTGAATAGTACACATCAGGTTTGTAAGATGACATCATTAGCGCACGTTAGACTCAGATGAATGCTTGAAATATCACCTCTTTTTTTATTTATCTTAGGGCACTTTTTTCTCTTCAGCACCAAATTATACTTTTTTTTCCTTCACAAGGATGTGTTAAAAGACAGTGTTAAATAGTGAAACACTTGAGGGCAATACATAATGAGCAAAAAAATCAGAGTCAATAGAACTCCAGCAAACGTGCAGAATCGAGGCTGCATTAACTGAGGGACAGAATCAAGATCATGTGAAGTGAAGTGATTTTAACACTTTATAATGCCTTGGTAAGACCATGCTTGGAATACTGCATTCAGTTTTGGTCACCACAATGTAAAAAAGATGTTGAGACTCTAGAAAGAGTGCAGAGAAGAGCAATAAAGATGATTAGGGGACTGAAGGCTAAAACATATAAAGAACGGTTGCTGATCTTGGATATGTCTAGTTTAATGAAGAGAAGGACTTGGGGTGACATGATAGCATTGTTCCAATATCTCAGGGGTTGCCACAAAGAAGAGAGGGTCAACCTATTCTCGAAAGCACCTGAAGGCAGAATAAGAAGCAATGGATGGAAACTAATCAAGGAGAGAAGCAACCTAGAACTAACGGAAAATTTCCTGACAAGAAAGAGAAGATGAATGGACTTAGTTATAGCAGTATTGAGTGAACCATTGAGAGACTTGAAAGGCAGATTACAGATATCACCATGAAGAAAGTCTATCTATATGGTTGCTATGAGTAGAAAATGACTTGATGGCACATAATCAACCAAACTATCTAGAACTCACCAAGACTGAAGTGGTGGATAAATTCCATAAATAAACAAGCAAACTAATTATATTTATTTAACCACACAGGAAGCCTTACAAAAGGAGTATTTATTACTATTTAGGAGCTCCTTCAAAGCAGGTATGGTGGTTCAGTGGCTTAAAAGATGTCAGAGAAGGTCCATGATCTGGCAGTTCAAGTCCTACCAGTACGGGATGAAGTGAGCTCCCATCACTTACCCCAGCTCCTGCCAACCAGGCAGTTCGAAAACATGTAAATGCAAGTAGTTAAATAGGTACCACTTCATGTTTTGTCCTACATTTTGCACTGCAGCATGAGGTCATAGTAGATGCATGACTGCAGAAACATCTTCGGACAGCACTGACTCAACGACTTACAGAAACAGAAATGAGCCCCGCCCCTAAGGTTTACTATCACTAGCAGAGTAAAATCTGCATAGACACCTATGCCTTTTTTAACCTTACCAAAGCACCACCAGTAAAAAAGTTGGTGAAGGCTAGGGTTTCTTTAGCTCCATATTCTCCAAGGGCAACAATCTATTTGCATTATTTTTATGAAAAGTTTTTAAACCTTGTTATCTTTCAGAGGAGACCTACACAGGATTCCAGATCATGCTGCCCATGGCCATACATGTGGCCGAAGTTCTTTGCATAGGTCAGGGAAAATTATATGGCCTGAAATGCTTTACCCACACAAAATAACAATATAAAGAGAAATAAATTGTGTTCAGTGTGGACATGTCAACGAGACACAACCTTGTCTCTGTTGTAAAACAGTTGCTAGATTGGTACTGTTAAAAAGCAACTGCAGAAATTGCAGGAAGCTTTGTAGCCTGGACATGTACTTTTAGCTAGGTAGAGTCATAAATGTGTTGTGACTTTTGTGTCTTGCTTAGGAGAGACAAAAAATTCTCGTCTCACTTCCTGACTAGTATATCCTTTAAGCTTGTCATATTTCTTCTTTTTTATGGCTTAATTACTTCTTAAACAAACTCAGTCTGCAGTCCACGTGAACTGCTCTGGGAACAGCATTCCATATCGTCCGCTTTTAATGAAAGCTTGGAGAAAAATCAGAAGAGTCATTTAAACTAACAGCTGGGGTTTCTGGGGCCAGAGATTGCAATTATTTCTTTACCTCTTTTGGGCAGAGTAATACACTTCCTAGCTGCTTTGTAGCTATACATTTGTAAGGGAAGCACGATGGAATTTAGACTGTTTTATGAGGTATCTAGATATCTATTTGTCATGTGACAACATACTACTGTTGTTCTCTTCTAGAAAATTTATATTTTACTTTCACAAGAAATTCTTTCCTAAATTGGATTACAGTTTACCTCCCTCTAATTTTTACAAAATATATTGTTGCTCTTATACATGTAGGAAGATGACTCTAATATCTTTAATCACAAATTTATTTATTTAATAATTGTATTGCAGTTCTTTATTTCCCCTTTTTAGGATCACGGCTCTTCCAAAGTGGGTTACAAAAAATATCAGCAATTGTAGATAGGTATGCTATGCCTTTTAATAAAACCCTAAGCTTTTAATATATTTCCCCCCCAAGTCATATGACTATAATAAAACAGGGAGAGAAAAGGAGAATTTAACTGAAGTGGTTGCTGCCTACATTCCTCTTTTCTATTTGGAGATATTAATTTTGAGGGTTCTGATTAGGGTTTCGAATCCATATTCTCCATTAGAAGAACTTTATCAGGTTCCATGAGAAAATAAGGTCCAAAACTTACAGGTTTTCAAAAGTATAGCCTGTCAGCTGTCATTCAGAAGCTCAACTGGAGATGGGCATTGATTCTCATGATTACTATATTGCTTTGTCACTTCATTAGAGATTCTGTGATTTTCTTTTTAAGCTAACATGTTTTGCTGCTCAAAACAAAGTTTGAAAAATCCTGATCCAATGTATGTGCTCATGAGACATAACACCATCTTTCACGAAAAGAAATCCAAGTGCATTTTAAACCCAAATTTGCTCCTAAAAGCGATTCTCTATTTTAAACATGGAGGGTAGGTAGCAGGCTACCTAACCTCCATGTTTAAAATAGAGAATTGCTTTTAGGAACAAATTCTCCTAAAAGATAGTTGAAAGCTATAAGAATTGCTAATTGTTAGAATTGGAAGGCATTATTTGCAAGTCTAATGTGAGCATTTAGCCTTCTTCCATGTGGTTGTGTGGTAAGGTGTTGGTGATGGCAGTTATGCAAGACCTATTTCTGCCTATTTCAATTTCTGCCAATTGATTTATTATAGCCATGGTGATGCAGTGGTTAAAATGCAGTATTCCAAGCTAATTCACAGCCCACAATCTAGCATTCCAATTCCGATTGGCTCAAGGTTAACTTAGCTTTCCAGTCTTTTGACTTCGGTAAAATGAGAATACAGATTGTTGAGGGCAATAGGCTGACTCTGTAAACTGCTTAGAGAGGGCTGTAAAACACTATGAAGCGGTATATAAATGCTATTGCTATTTATATGTCAACCATCTCATTCTGCAAAGCAACTGAAAACAATTTATATCCATCTTCTGAGCACCAAACTGGAAAGTTTATAAAAATGTCCTTTTCTGCCTTTTTTTTTGTAATTGTAATTGTAATTTCTCAGTGATTTGACAAAAACAATTCAGTTGACCTTTATATATTATGAACTCCTCAGTTTTTAAATCTACATGTAAATTCTGAATATGATTTCAATTTGGTCTTATATTTGCAGTTAGTTTGATTCTTGGAATTTTTATTTATATTGCATTGAAATTGTCTTATTTACTGTAAGTCATCCAGTAAATTTTAAATCAAGGAGTGGCAGAAAAATGGATGAAAGATAGAAAAAGCTCTTTCCTGATCTATATCAACAGATCACTTTATAAAGATGAAGTTGACTGCTTTTTACTTTGATAGCAACACTGCTGGGTCAAGTATTTTACAAGATTTTTTAAAAGTGGTTGGTGGTTAATTTAGTATGTTCCACCAAGGACGTTTCACTTCCAAGATTACCTTATTGTTTATCTATTAATCATGATTATAGAGCAGTAGAAAACACATCTCTGTTGAGTATTTACCAGATTCATTTAATTAGGCCAGTGCCTGCCTACCTAATAATTCTCCATGAAATCTTATACTCCCTGTTGGAGATTAATGCTTGCTTGTTTTTCTTTCTTTCTTGTTTTCCTTTTCTATCTCAAACAAGATTTGAGAAAATAATCATGGGGTTTTTTTATAGCATAACGTGCCAATAACATATTTCCTTCTTAAAATACTGTGGGAAGTGAGTATTTTCTAGTGCTCCTAACATTAGAACATTTTCTAATGTTCCTAACACCCAGTGACTTCCACTGACTTATTACGCCTGGAAGAAAATTTAGCAGAATGTTTCTCTCAAAGTGTAACGTTGCCAATGTTGTTTGCTTTTATTAGTGTTTTCTTTCTATATTTGGCAAGGATGGATATCACTGCTTTCCACTTCGTGCCAGTGAAGAATTAAGTCCTATTTTCCCTCAAGATATCTGTGGCTATAATCTCTTTCAATGAGTATCTGTGAAGTCTCTTTACCACAGGCTAGGTCAAAAAATAAGCAATTCTTTTTTCTAATCATGCTATGTTGCTTTGGTCATATGCATAACTTCGCTGGTGCCCTTCCTTTAGTAGAGATAGCCTGGGGGGAAAAGGGTTCTTATTTTTGATGGAGTTGCATATTTCAGGACATTTCATTTTGGATGCCACTATTAAGTTAACATCTAAGAGAGTGCTAGTCTCTAATAGCTATTCAGTAATGCTGCAATTGACTTTCTAGCCTTGTGTTGACTCTCTGTGGATTGACCGGATAGTAAAAGAGATGCGGTGATTCAGTGGTTTAATGACCCTGGAGAAAATCTCAGCTGCAGAAGTTTGAGTTCTAGTTCTGTATGGCAGGGTGATCTCCTGTCACTCACCTCAGCTTCTGTCCACCTAGCAGTTCGAAAGCATGTTCCATGCGAGTAGATAGATAGGTACCACTTTTGGAGTTGAGTTGGTGCTCTGTGCATGCAGGCCCTTCCTGATGGCTCTGAATCTTCCTGTTTGCAGCGCCTGTTTGCAAGGCAGCTCCGGGAAGGGAGGGGGTCTTGGGTGACACTTGTCTTTCTCTCCGGTGCAAAGCTAGCTCGCCCTCCTGTGGCACACCTTAGTGTCAAATGTCCCAAATGTCCCAAATGCCTTCCCTTCAAAGAAACTCTCAAAGCAGTTCATCATCAAAAGTTCATTGATTTATTAGGAAGGTAGCAGGAGCACGAGAGAGGTGAAGCTGGTTCTGACACCTTCCCATCCAGCTTCAACCAATATTTTTCTCACAGTCTAGAAACTGCTAACATCATGTGGTATAGATAATAGGTAGTAAGGGTTAGGGTTATTGTTAGAGACCATCTGCTGGAGTGTCCTTGGAGTAACAGTTTTATCAGTAAAAAAGTAAGCAAACAATTTCAAACCATTACATTAGCATAGCAGTACTTCTAAGACATTTCTACCTCCCTCCTTTCCCCTTCAGCTAGCATTGGCAAATTCGAAGCACTGCCTTCAGGCTGACTGGATCAGCATGGAATTTGACACTTAGGAGCACACACACACAGGACTGGTACCTTGACAAGTCAAACTGCAATAGAATTATGGTCTCTTGGCTACTGTAGCCATTCCATATGCTAATAATAATACTGGACAGTAATTATCACCTTTTCTTTTTTAAAAAAAGCTAGCAGAAGTGCAGTTTCTGCCTGCCCTATGCCAAGATTGGGCCTTTGACAGGTTATCACTGCTATCTGGAAACTCAGCTTCACTTCTAACATCATGTATTAATGAAGAGGTAATGATGCAAGAAGTGAACTACATGTATCTATTAAGATAGCACAGACTCAGCTCTGAGCAGCAACCAAAAGGAACTAGCATCTTGCAGAGAATATATAATTATTTTCCATAATACGAGGTAGATTCAATTTTGAGGTTAAAAAAAAATGCAATCTTTCTCACAGATAACGCAGATTATCCAAATCTATATCTGTCGGGCTTCAGGCATGATAATATATATATATATATATTGCTCAACTTTAGCCCATTTAGTGGGCAATTTTTTGACTGGGACCTATTGCCATGTCAAAGGTTTGTTCCCAAGCTCAGTGTCACTGATTACATTCATTTCTATTTCTATTTCCGTTGCAACTGAAGAAAGCTATTTGCATCTTAAATCAGGTTCTGAAACTAGCAATGGATTGCAATGGGGGTGGGCGGAGAAATGGAAGCTTAGTTCAGATGTGTTTGTGATCAACTATTAGGCAGGACTGAAAAATGGAGTTTATCATTTATGGGTGGTGGTTTTTTTAAACTTTATATATTTTTCTTTCACATTTTTTAACCACCCTTCTCGCTCATTGTGCGGTGTACAATAAAATGTTAAAATATGAAACAATATATATAAATTTAAAATTTAGGAGGAGACAAGGGTGATTAAAGACTGTTAAAATTAGTTAAAAGGCTAAGGGAGAACTTTCAGAGCACTAGCCAATCTCATGCCTGGATGATCCTCTAGGTTCCCTCCAGGTGAGACCAATGTTTTGACTTCTGTTCATCATACAGTGCAAGCAGTCCTGAACTTGCAACCACTCATTTAGTGATGATTCAAAATGACGGCAGCACTGAAAAAAGTGACTAACGATTGTTTTTCACACAACAGCATCCCCCTGGTCACGTGACCAAAATTTGGATTCTTGGTAACTGGCATGTATTTATGATGGTTGCAGTGCTCTGGGGTCATGTGACCATCTTTTGCCACCTTCTGACAAGCAAAGTCAAATGAGGAACATACACTTAACAACTGTTATTACTAACTGAACACCTACAGTGGTTCACTTAACATCTGCGGGCAAGAAACATCATAAAATGGGTCAAAACTCAACTTAGCACTGTCTTGCTCAATTGTGGTTGTACGTTGAGGTCTACCTCTATGTTGATTTCAGCCTAAAGACTCAAGATGGCAGTTTCCAGGCTTTCCAGACAGGGAATCAACATTTTCTCTTAGATATGTCCCTTCTCACCTGGGCAGTGTCCCAGGTTCATGTGACCATCTTTTGTGACCTTCTGACAAGTAAACTCAATGGAGAAGCCAGATTCACTTAACAACCATGTCACTAATTTAACAACTGCAGTGACTCACTTAATAAATATGGCAGGAAAGTCACAAAATGGGGGCAGGACTCATTTAACAAATTCCTCAGCAACAGAAATTCTGAGCTCAGTTGTGGTCGTGAGTCGAGGACTACATGTAGTTGGGGAAATGTCAAAGAGTTTTAGTCCTCCACACATAATTTTCATCTTATGGGCCATTATGCACATATTTGTGGAATCAATTCTACACCTTCTACACCAACACTGTCCATTTCTCACAATATCAAACCTGGCAAGGTAGATTCCTGAGGGAAACCAGGTTTCTTGGGAAGGAAAATAAAGATGCTGAGTTGTGGAGAGTTACTACCTGCTTTGATTATTCCTAACCAGGTTTTGATTAATTTTAGCTCATCTCTTTAAATTGTTTTTTGGACTGAGCACTGTTTGTGGAAAAACTGCACTATACATCCCATATCAGGGAAGTTTAATTTGAATGAATAAATAAAATATTCTGTTCAAACAGAAGCACATCATTTTCTAATCACAGGTTTGTCACTGCCACTTTACTTTTAGTCTATAGATTATTTTTGATTTGTAGAAGACTAGCAACAACAATAGCACTTAGACTTATATACCACTTCACCGTGCTTTACAACCCTCTCTAAATGGTTTACGGAGTCAGTCTATTGTGTCCAACAATCTGGATCCTCCTTTTACTGAGCTTGGAAGGATGGAAGGCTGAGTCAACTTTGAACTGATCAGAATCAAACCGGCAACTGACTAGAAGTGGTCAATGTGCTCCATGCAAGCAGTTGTGTGCTATGATTTAACTAATGCCACTCATTCAATATACCTCATATGCAAATTAATAATAATAATAAAATGTGCCTTTGATATGAATAGCCATTAACTTGTTGTCTGCATAATGTGACATGATGCTGTCAATAAGTTATAAATTAACGTTCTTGTGCTCAGAGCATTGTTCATCACCGCAGCAAAAGCTGACGCGCCTAGGAACTTGAGGAAGGAACATGGAAAAACTGGTAGCCACTGACTCATTAATTATTCCATTTATCATGTTAATGACCTCAGTTACAGAAGAATGTTATTCTTGTATGCAACCACACAAGGTAAAATATTACAAGGAGTTGTTTCTGCAAGAAGTCAGTGGGGGAAACCATCATTTAATGGTTGATGTTTATTTGTTTGTTTATTTGATTTTTATCCCATCATTATTACTTTATAAGTAACTCAAGTCAGCTTGCATGCCTAATACTCCTTTCTCCTCCTTTTTCCTTGCAACAAACCTGTGAAGTGGGTTAGCTAAAGAGACTGTGGCTAGCCCAAAGTCACCCTGGCAGCTTTCATGCCTAAGCCAAGACTAGAATTCTCCATCTTCTGGTTTCTAGCCTGAGTCTTAGCCACTAGGTTAAACTAACTCATTTATAAAGCAAATAAGGATGCAGTTAGTGTGTGCTGGGTCCATGCTAATCAGCCTTGCTTTGATTTGATTTGGAGATTCAAGATGGGGGTTATGATTCAGTAAAAGTTTCTGATTCAAGAGGAAGTTGGGGTCCTTCAAGCTGCTTTGAGAATCCATTTCAACAACAGATTTCTCCATAGGCCCAAATGAGTAGGCCTCAACATTGATACGGTTTCTTCAGTTTTTTTTTTTAGCAGAGCTTGAAACTGACAGAAATGACAGACCCCTGAGAAAATATTAAACTTGTCCAGTTTCAGCTGGATACCTTCAAGGGTATCAATGCAATAAATGTTTCAAATTATTCCCCCTGTATTTGTAAGACAAGCGGCAATAACAGAGATGAGGAAAAGATAACTCAGCAACTCCCAAAGTATCCATTAAAGACCTTGAGCTGTGTTGTTCCAATGCAGGAAGTATCTTACTCGAACTTAGCAATAAATAGTGACATTTTTTTTAAAAAAATGCTATTTTTTCACTTGCTTTTCTGAAATGCCATCCTTCATTTGACACTAAAGAATGCCCACCGGCTTGTCCTTGGGGTGCTCTGATTGCAGCTGTGTTTTGTGGGTTGACAGCATTGGCATGGTTGATTGGCAAGACCGACCCCTCCTGGGAAGAACCCCTCATCAGCGCCTGGAGTTGATTGTGTCAGGGTTTTGATTTGCTTGTAGCACTTAACATTACAGTAGTTTTTTTAGTTAGCAGCAGAAACAGGCTGGCACACTAAGATAAAATGCCACAAATATAGACAGACCCCCCCCCCAAAGAGAAGAGGAATCTGATACAAAACAAGTGGCATTAATAAGTTTTGCGGGGAGAAATATAGACATATAAAGAGAATGGCTATATAATGTTTGTGAGGCACAAAGAATCAGGACCACCAGTTAGGTTGCAGAATAGACGTTTTATCCAAGCCTAGACACAAGAATCTGGTCAAGGAAGCCTCAACACTAAGTTGGTGCAAGATAAGAGTCAATGGAATTCAGGAGAGATTGAACTTGGAGCACTTGTGGGAACACAATGACTCTAAGCTGATGACATGTTTACCTCTGCCTCCCAGCTCTGTCTGCTCTTCTCTTACAATATTTTTAGGATTCCAGCTGTGCACTGTCTTGTTCCGGCTTTACCCCTCATTTCTAAATCTTATGATCTTTAGAGTATTGCATTATAGTGTTTTTCTTGATGAATCTACAGTCCTGGGTAAAAGCAGATGGAGTCAGGTGACAAATTCTGGACATGTTATTTCTTGGGAGATAAGTGCTAAGGAGATCACACCTATTGTTAGGGTGAAACAAAGAAAAATGCAGATTTTTTTTAGGTTATTAGGTTGAAGATATGCTGATGCAGATATTGGAACCTTTGAGTGATGGTTTCAAAGTGCCATCATTCAGGCTGAGGATCATTTATTCATCTCCTGCAAAGAGATGACTCTTCGTCTTGTGACCATAAATTAGTTATCCATGAGATTTTTTTTGTCAGATGTGACGCTATTATATCCTTCTATCTCTATATAACTTTCTTTGTGGAACATTCAGGATTATTGGTACTCTCTTCTAGGGACCCAGGGATCACTGTTTTCTTTGTATGCCAATACATTTGTTGGAGATTTTTAATCATTTTGGTTCCTTAAAAGTAGAGAGCAAATTTTCCATGACCACATGCTGCCTCCAACAGTTAAAGACAGTAAATGTATGATACTGACAGTTTGGCACCCATTCAGTCATTGCTGGGAGTCTTACATTTGCTTCAAACCTGCTACTTTTTTAAAAAAAAAACAGGATTTGACTCAAAGATGTATCTGGATGAATTCCATATTCCAAGGGCTGAGAGTTACAGTAGTGAAACTTCCAATTTTGTGGACAGGATCAGCACAGAAAAGTTGTGTTCTATTTAGCTCAAAAGCAAGCAAAAACAGCACTCGTGGTTGACCAACAGTTGAGAGCTAGAAAAAAAATGAAGGAAACCTCAAGAAAGCTGTGATAGGCTGAGATTATAATAATAATAATGTGATAACATTCTTTGGCAAGTTATTTATATAAGTGACAGAAGGTCCATTGTAGGAATTTTTGGCCTTTGAATTGTGGGCCTCCAGGAATTGCAAAATGTTCATGGAGCCAGGTGTGGCAAACCGCCCAAGTTTCCATGGCAACCACATTTCTGCTGTCTCGTTATCTACTGGTTCCCAAAACATTCTCTCATTGTTTTGGCTCATATGACCTTCTTGTGCTTATCACAAG